>JALPQI010000824.1:0-16799 GCA_025490895.1 Thaumatotibia leucotreta | reverse complement strand
ATTCAGGACCGTTTTTGAAAGGCAATTTACTATGGCGTGCGGCTTCCATGTTTTATTTGTTCGTAGATAAGGGATCATCCATTAATTACGTCACACTAATTTTACGACTTTTTGACCCCTCCCTCCTCCCTTGTCACACTTCGTCACATTTAACTACACCCTCCCCCCTTAGTGTGACGTCACATGTAGATTTTTAGTTTAAGAAGATAAAAATTACAACATCACTTTGAAAGTAACTTTTTATGAGGATTGCTTAAAATTATTTGTCAATTAACGAAGAGAAAATTAACTTATTCTTCCTCCGTCCAAGGATTTTGGATTTTCTATTCTTTTATGTTCATGTGTTCATGTATGTGAGGATCGTGACGTCACAAACATAAAACTCTTCCCTCCCCCCCGTCACGATATGTCACATTTTGTGGACCCCCTCCCTCCCCCTTGAGGTGTGTGTGACGTAATTAATGGATCATCCCTTTACTATGGCGTGTGGCTTCCATGTTTTATTTGTTCGTATATAAAGGGTCTAGTAGAACCCCTCGTCGTCATCGCTCTTGTGGTCCCTGTCGGGCGGCCGCAGCAGCGGCGCGGGCGCCTCGCCGCCGCGCACGCGCAGCGCGTACACGGCCGCCTCCACCTTGCCCACGCTGGCGCGGGTTGTGGCCTTGCGGGCTAGCTCGCGACCGGCAACAAGGGTCTAGTAGAACCCCTCGTCGTCGCTCTTGTGGCTAGCTCGCGACCGGCAACAAGGGTCTAGTAGAACCCCTCGTCGTCATCGCTCTTGTGGCTAGCTCGCGACCGGCAACAAGGGTCTAGTAGAACCCCTCGTCATCGCTCTTGTGGTCCCAGTCGGGCGCGCGCAGCAGCGGCGCGGGCGCCTCGGCGCGCAGTTGATGGACCAATCAAAACTATTTTGCAATGGCGGTTTAAGTTTTTATAGGTTGACATTGAAGAGGGGGTGACATTTGTCAATTAAAATTCAGGACCGTTTTTGAAAGGCAATTTACTATGGCGTGCGGCTTCCATGTTTTATTTGTCTAGTAGAACCCCTCGTCGTCATCGCTCTTGTGGTCCCAGTCGGGCGGCCGCAGCAGCGGCGCGGGCGCCTCGCCGCCGCGCACGCGCAGCGCGTACACGGCCGCCTCCACCTTGCCCACGCTGGCGCGGGTTGTGGACGCCTTGCGGGCTAGCTCGCGACCGGCGCTGAATAGACCTGCAAATTGTGTCATAGTTATGCAAAAAATTAACAACTTCCGATTTTTAGTGTAGCCCCGACCCATTCAGTCCTGTATGTATAGCCGCAACCTAATTGAAACTCGATCCTATTCCTAATAAGGAACCTATCTATAATAGATAACCTAAATTAAAGCCATAAACCTTGGGTTAGATTTCTGTAATTCCAGCTACTTCCTGGGAACACCCACGAACATTACCTTGACCCGCAGTCTTACATGGTTAAATGGTTTACCCTTCTTTACTTAACACGTTCGACGCCGATGACACACATATGTGACCGAAAAAACTGTACTCCTATGCCAGCGACACACATACATGATCAAAGTAATCTTATTCTTATGCCACTAGCATTAATCAAGTTCTCACTCCTATGCCAGTGGCATAGAAATACGAACGTTTTTGACACAAGTGCTGTGTCGCCGGCATAGGTGTACAATCTTATCGGTCACATATGCGTGTCACTGGCATAGGATTTCTGTCAGATAAATTCGATCGGCATAGTATAAGCACTTAGTGAAACAGTACAGCAGTGTTATTCACTAAGGAAACCGCCTTGCTATCAGCGCTGTGTCAGCGCTGCGGCAGCGTCGAGCCTAGAAATGGTATTCACTAATGCACTTTAAACGACACTAGCGCTCGGCGACGAATGCGGCGTGAGCTGGAACTACACTGCGTCGAGAGTTACCGTACCGCCCATAGAGTATATTGAATAGTTGTTACCGCCTACAGTTCAACGACAAGCTGTTCTACGTTAGTGAATACCGTTTTTCGCAGCGCTGCGCTCGACGTCGAAGTGAAGGCTGTCTCGTCGTCAAGCTCGTTGATGAACGCAGCGTCGAATGTGTGAATAAGAAATAGCATAGCCGGAGGCGAACGTGTTAAATGCATAGTGTACGATGTATCGTACATGACCAAAACTTGTTGGTGTATGAAAACTAGATATGTATATTATGTTCTTAAGGTTAATTTTGCAAAGAAATTTAATGAGCTTTCAAACTTATTACTGATTCGTTGGCGTAACTTGTATTATAAAAACTTACATGTGTTTATAAGCAAGATGGCGCAAATTTGTTTCCGTTGCGTGCGTTTAGCGGTTTTTATTATTTTTCATTGGAATTTTGTAATTCATACCATAACGATTTTACAATTACTGAATTTAATATACTTTCCAATCTAAAAGTAAATAATATTTGCATTTTTTATCTTGCATGATTTTGCAAAAAATGTATAATGTATGATGTCTACCTATCGAAATTTTGATTAGTAGTACAAATTCCATCCAAAATATATCCACAGATTTTTTTCTATTTTTCTCATGCTAGCGACGTCATTAGACTCATTAGGTATGCACATTTTGTTTTTGAAACGAAAAGAAAAAATCATGCATTTAAGGGTGATAGATAACCTTATTTTAGTGATAACCTTGGTTTTTCTATATTGTAGTAATTTTGAGGCGAAGTTAAATGCATATGATTTGTTGAATGTGTATGTTTTTGTATTGGGATTATTGTCTATTCCATTTGTTATTTGAGTTTTTCCCTGTATAATTGGACCCGTAGTTGCGTCCATCTTGCCTGACGGTTGGCGCGTAACTGACTGGTTGACCTTTTAGCTTGGGGGTAAATGAAACTCGTTTGTTGGGGTTTATTTATATTTGCTGCTTATGTCTATGTGTTACATTGGTTATATGTGTGTGTGTTAGTTTTATACATGGCTCTTGTCTATGTTAATATGGCACGCTTATGAATGTAATCCACCACCTTATTGTATACTTATTATAGCTTACATTCCTATCACATATTCTTTATTATGGTCTAATAGTGCGGTGAGATCTTCGCCCTCATTATTTGAATCAGTGTGTCTGCTCCAAAAGTATTCCCATGCAAATGGGTTTAGTTGAAAGGGCTCCTTCACCGGTTGATTAAATTGGAACATGATTGTTCGTTCCATTATCGCACTATGTGCGTCTGGCACTTGACAATATAAATCTATGTCATAGTTTGATGCAGTGTATAATCTGCAATTTCGGACATTTTGTTTAGATTTATATTTAATGTCAGTGCTCATTGGTTTAGCGCCTGCTAGCAGTTTCCATTGTTCGAATTGGTTGTCTGTCATTTTGCACTCGTCCATGAAACAGGCGTTTGTTTGTACGAGATCATCAAAGTTGAAGGAGCTGCTGGGGTTCAAGCCCGTAAGTCTCGTGAAGTTATAATGCATTTCGACGAGTGTTTCCATTATCATTGTTTTGCCAGTTGTGGGTTGTCCTTTGAAGAACAGGTTATTTTTTTTCCTGTTTCTCCATAGAAGTGTTTTTGGGTCTTTTCTGCGAATTCTCTGATGTTTATATTGTTGCTCAATAGTACGAGTTCTAGGTGATTTGATAGTATTTTCAGATTGTGTGGTTCGTTACAGGTGGGATCTCTGTTTAATGCGTATTATTTTGCTCTGTTGAGTCGTTGTTGGGTGTTTTCCTGAAATACCAGAACTCTGGATATTGAAAGGGCGCGTTGGATCCTCTCTCCCCACTTTTTTGTAAATTGTAAGGCAATCCCTTCAGGCGTTCTACAAAGTATTTCTGGGTGGTTTATGCAAAAAACGACCAAATTCGATTTCTTGACAATGCAGAAAGCGACCGAAGTCAATATGTTACGGCTCGGCCACGAACATGCGTGCGGCATGCGTATTATCTGTTCATTGCGCGGTCTTCAGCGCAACGTGCGGTGGTTAGTTGCGAACACACGTAAGAGCCATTAAAGCTTAAATCAGATTGATAAAGAAGTCGGTCGTTTTCTGCAAAACTATGGTCTTGGTCGATAGTAAATTTCCGGGAACCAAACTTAGAAGGCTGCGTATAGGTGCTGATTTCTAAGAATAAACTTTAGACAGTTACAGATTAATCCTTATTAATATGTATCATATATATGAAGCTTACTTCGAAACTGTCAAATTTAATGTTCATTCTTAGAAATCGGCAACTATATAGGACATGAAGGGGAAGTACCTATTCTTAAAATTGTTGATGTGCGACGTTTTGCTAAAAAGAGACTTTATAATATTTTTAATAGCGAATAATACTGCATTTATAGATTTTGTAGCTATTTTTAGAAGTATGAACAGTGATACATAATTTTCTTGCAATAATAATCATTCATTTTAGACAGTTTACCCTATTCCTATGTTACTTCAAAATTATTTCTTTAGGTGCATGCTCTTGATAGGCATCACCAAAACAAAACGTGTTTATTTTTTCATATTTGATTGGATTCGATTCCCATTGAAGGCAAGTAAATTTTAGAAAATCAGTCAATGCAGAATTACCTCTTTTTTAAAAATAACATAGTTTTATTTCCGCGAAATACCCTATCTACGACATATCAGGTAGGTACTTTCCCTTCATGTCTTGTAGTTTTGGGATGCCCTGTATATTTCCGGCGAGGGCGGTCATTGAAGCCCGAATGAAGCGATGGATTCCATAATGGCTACTGAGCTATGCTGTGGACAGACAGACAGAGAGACAGACGGACAAACTGATATGGCAAAACTATGAAGGTTCCTAGTTTACTACAGAACCCTAAAACAGTTACAACACATCATTTCTTATGTTAGTAGGTCTTGACTTATTTCCATTCTTATGCTTTTTAGGGTCCCGTAGCCAAAATGGCAAAAACGGAACCCTTATAGATTCGTCATGTCATGTTCGTCTCTCACAGCCGATTTACTCGGAAACTATAAATGCTACAGTAACGAAATTTGGTAAGGATATGTGTTGTATGAACCGTTACAGGATTATGATACTAAATTGTAAAAAAAACCATTGGGGTGGGGGCCCTCCATACATGTAACTGAGGGATAGAATTTTTTTTAGTTGTATATAAGCGTGTGGGGTATTAATAGAAAGGACTTTGAAAATGATATGAAGGTTTATAAATCTCATTTTTATTTAAGCAAATCGTTTTCGAGATATCAGCTCTCAAAGTCTGAAAAATGTGTCCCCCCTCTATTTTTTAAACTTCGCGATATAAAATTAAAAAATATATATATGTTATGCACATTAATAAACTCTATCAACGATTTTTGGTTTGATTAAATTATCTCCTATAGTTTTTGAGGTAGGTTGATTTAACTGTATTTTTTTAATAATAAATTGATAAGGATTTCTGCTTGTATTACAAGTTACAAACTTTCGAGAAAATTAGCCCCTGGTGCTACTAATGTGCTATCAATTGTATACAGTATTGCAGCCTTCAATAAGCCTCTAAGAAAATTAAAAAATCATTATATTCTCGGCCATACATTTTTAAATTGACTCTGTTTTATTTTCTGAGTGGCTGCAAATACTTTGCTGATACCCAATGTAATTGATGGGTTAACCGATTCGTTGTGTGTTCCATTTTCAAAAACTTTTGTCTATGGCGGCGAACAATTTTTTCATGATACGCCAAGTGCGCCTTACGCCATAGAATATGATGACACGCCTATCGTGTCATACGCCATTCGTTAAAAACATTCATGACACGCCTGGCGTGTCATCCGCACTGGTTAAACTGTTGTTTTGAGACTTAAAACTTGTTTCAGAATCCTCCGACTCTGATTCTGACAGCAGCCAAGAATACCGCAGCGATCTGGTGCTGAGAACCAAGAGGAATAGGAAACCTCTACCCAAGGAAGAAGAAGATTTTGAGGATTCAGTGTCTGAGGAGGAAGATCCTTTCGCAAGTGATGATAGTGAGGACTGGATGCCTGAACCATAGACTAAGTGATATTTTTTTTTACAAATTTTACGAATTGAAATGGCCTTTTTTTGTGATTTTTTGATACTTTAATTTTAAATGAGGTTTTTGAAAATAAAGATTGTGATATTTATATTGTTTTTTATTATTTTTTACTGCATAGATTTATATCTTATGGATATACTTATTACCTTAAGGATCATGTAGAATCCCTTTTCGAATCAGAAGACGAGCGATGAAATGGAGGTAGCTTTCAACAAATTTAACCTTTTGACCGCCAGACGATGAAGCAACATGTCAAGTTCCAGATGCGACAACGATATTGAACTTTACGGCGTCCCGCGTAAGTTCTTACTGCGTGGGCATAGTTTTCGGCCAGTCCCGTCATTGGTGTCATAGTCGGGCATTTTCGCGAGAAGAGATCCAAAAAATATTTTTTTTAAGGTAGGTAAATTTAATGTTTTTCCTACTCAGAATAACGAGTTCTTTCAATCTAGGAGAAAAAAAGTACAAGAAAAAATGGTCCCACATTTTTCATACATTTTACAAGCTCTCCACTTTGTAACCGCTGTACAGTGTTTGAAAAACGGTTACGTAATAGAAACAAAAAGTTGGGACACTTTTTTTCTTCTAGTAGGATCGAAAGAGCTCGTGATTCTGAGCAGGAAAAACATAAAATTTACCTGTTTCAGAAAAATAAGTTTTTGTATCTCTTCTCGCGAAAATGCCCAGTCACGATTTCCCGTTGTCGTCCATGGCCGACAGTGGCGGTCAAAGGGTTAAGATACGTTTATGAATAAAGGGTTAAGGGTCTAGTAGAACCCCTCGTCGTCATCGCTCTTGTGGTCCCAGTCGGGCGCGCGCAGCAGCGGCGCGGGCGCCTGAAATTCATTACCGTGATGCATTGAAGAGGGGGTGACATTTGTCAATTAAAATTCAGGACCGTTTTTGAAAGGCAATTTACTATGGCGTGCGGCTTCCATGTTTTATTTGTTCGTGGATAAAGGGTCTAGTAGAACCCCTCGTCGTCATCGCTCTTGTGGTCCCAGTCGGGCGCGCGCAGCAGCGGCGCGGGCGCCTCGGCGCGCAGTTGATGGACCAATCAAAACTATTTTGCAATGGCGGTTTAAGTTTTTATAGGTTGACATCGAAATTCATTACCGTGATGCATTGAAGAGGGGGTGACATTTGTCAATTAAAATTCAGGACCGTTTTTCAAAGGCAATTTACTATGGCGTGCGGCTTCCATGTTTTATTTGTCTAGTAGAACCCCTCGTCGTCATCGCTCTTGTGGTCCCAGTCGGGCGGCCGCAGCAGCGGCGCGGGCGCCTCGCCGCCGCGCACGCGCAGCGCGTACACGGCCGCCTCCACCTTGCCCACGCTGGCGCGGGTTGTGGATGCCTTGCGGGCTAGCTCGCGACCGGCGCTGAATAGACCTGCAAATTGTGTCATAGTTATGCGAAAAACGAACAACTTCCTGCGACCATATATAACATGGACGTCTAACGCCAGCTCAGAAATGCCGCGCACATTTCGGCGCAACATCTTTGACATATGTTTATACATTATAGCCAATGACATTAAATAATAAATGGACGCACAGAGCCAAACAAAAAAACCAAGAAAAGTGGCACTAAAAGTCATTTCTATCATGTTTCAGTTGAAGCTAATAACGCTCACTTACAATAAACTATAATAAAAAAAACTCAAAGAATAAAAAACTTTGTGAAGTGCGAACAACACCGCAAAATAGTAGGAACTTTTTATGTTTAAGGAATAATGATGCTATACCGTAAGGTGACCAAATGTCAACTGTCAGAACTGAATAGCGAAGCAAAAGGACCGCAATATTTACTTCTGCAGCCCATTTTTTGGGGCCATTTTTTTGAGCTGTTTGGGGATCCACTTATATATTCTAAATCAATGATTATAGCCAATCAAAACTTCGATGGACCAATAACAACTATTTATAAATGGCGGTTTAAGTTTTTATCGGTTGATTTTGACATTCATTACCGTGATGCATTGAAGAGGGGGTGACACTTGACAATTAAAATTCAGGACCGTTTTTGAAAGGCAATTTAATATGGCGTGCGGCTTCCATGTTTTATTTGTTCGTAGACAACTTCAATTTTTTGAGAATGCAGAAAGCGACCGAAGTCAATATGATAGGCCCTGGTTTTTCTGGCCGGCAACCGGCGACCGACGCGTGTCCGCCGACGAGAGGAGTGGTTTCTCTGAAACGTCGCCGGCAGCGGGTAAACGTGTCGGAGAAACCACCCTCAAACATTCGCGAACAAAACATTCGAACGTCGTCGGCGGCGGACACGCGTCGGTCGCCGGTCTGAAAAACCAGGGCCTTTACGGCTCGGCAAGCGTATTATCTGTTCATTGCGCGGTCTTCAGCGCAACGTGCGGTGGTTAGTTGGGAACACACGTAATGATTAGGAAAAATGCTTGCCGCGCCGCAATTCGCGCGAATCCGCGGTCGAGCCGTTAAAGCTTAAATCAGATTGATAAAGAAGTCGGTCGTTTTCTGCAAAACTATAGTCTTGGTCTATAGTAAATTTCCGGGAAACCAAACAAGGCTGCATATAGTTGCCGATTTTTAGGAATGCACTTTTGAAAGTTATAGATTAATCCTTATTAACACGTTCGCCCCCAGCAGTACTGTTTCACTAAATCCTATATAATACTACGCCGATCGAAATTTTCCTATTAGAACTCCTATGCCAGTGACACGCATGTGTGACCGAAATGATTGTACTCCTATGCCGGCGACACTTGTGTCAAAAATGTTCGTATTTCGATGCGACTGGCATAGGAGTAAGAACTTGATTTATGCTAGTGGTATGTACTAGAGTACGGTAATTTTGATCACGTATGTGTGTGACTGGTATAGGAGTCGGAATTTTTTGATCACAGACGCTGTGTCACCGGCGTCGAACGTGTTAAGCTGTAATTGTAATTCACCCTTTCTGGCAATAAACATATTTTATTTTATTTATATATATAAAACTCATTTCGAAACTGACAAATGTTCATTCTTAGAAATCTGCAACTATACAGGGCGTCCCAAAGTTATGGGACATGAAGGGGAAGTACGTTAAATATCGTAGATCGTGTATTTTGCTGAAAGAAGACTTTGTTATTTTTAAAGTTTAGTAATTCTGCATTCAAAGTTTTTCAAAAAATTACTTGCTTCACCCGAAAATCGAACCAACTACATTGTTTTTCCAAATTTGAACCAAACTTTTTTGGTTATTCTTTTAGTTTTGGATACTATGTTTCTTAAGGAAAATTGTTATTTTTTATCCATTCTTTCGAATGACAATAAAATTACGAAATTTTTTTTTTGTTTTAAAGTAGGTTCGATGCCTAGAAAAAGAATTTTTTTTTGGATTTTTTTTAATGCAGTATTATTTAATTTTCAAATTAAAATAAAGTCTTCTTTCAGCAAAATTTCCTATCTACGATATTTAAGGTACTTCCCCTTCATGTCCCATAACTTTGGGACGCCCTGTATAGGACATGAAGGGGAAGTACCTATTCTTAAAATTGTTGATGTGTGACGTTTTGCTAAAAAGAGACTTTATAATATTTTTAATAACGAATGATACTGCATTTATAGATTTTGTAGCTATTTTTAGAAGTATGAACAGTGACACATAATTTTCTTGCAATATTAATCACTAATTTTAGACAGTTTACCCTATTCCTTTCTTTTGAGATACTATGTTACTTTTTGAATTATTTCTTTAGGTGTATGCTCTTGATAGGCATCACAAAAATACAACGTGTTTAGTTTTTCATATTTTAGTGGATTCGATTCCCATACGAGGCAAGTAATTTTTACAAAATCTGTCAATGAAGAATTACTAACTTTTAAATATAACATAAAGTCTTATTTCAGCAAAATACCCTACCTATGACATTTAAGGTATTTTCTCTTCATGTCTCATATTTTAGGAATACCCTGTATATTTCCCGCGAATTGAAGCCCGAGTGAAGCGATGGATTCCACAATACGGCCACTGAGCTATGCTGCAGACAGAGGGACATACTGACATGGCAAAACTATAAGGGTTTCTAGTTTATTACGGAACCCTAACACAGTAAGTTTATAACACATCATTTCTTATTTTAGTAGGACTTGACTTATTTCCATTCTTATGTTTTTTTTATATGAAATACGCCAATAATAACCAAATGATATGCGGCACTTACCACAATACCCCGTGTATAAGTCGCGCACGACCTGACAAGCGTAAAAGCAGTCCTCACTGTCCCCGCTGGAGATACTGTTTATAGCCTTCCGCATCAGCTCTCCCGTCAAATCCGCTACACCTGGAAATTTATATTCGGTCATTACCTATGAAATTGGTGGTTTGTATGCAGAATTTGTTTTGTATGAAAAGTCTAATTTTCATACAATGAATTTTGTGTATAATTTTTTGATGTCAAAATCAAAATAAACCAACTTTGCCAGTAATATTAGGCGTGTTTTGTATATCTCTATTTCATAAAACAAGGTACTATATACATTTATATTTAGTCGCAACATATGAACTTGAACCGGTAGCTGAATATTACCTAAGAAAAAAAAACAATTATTAGTGTGAAAAAACCTTTGTCACAAAGTGCACTGTTGGAAACAAAAAAAAAATTATGTAACTATTTAGATAGTAAAATTAAGGACCAACTAAGGTCTATGACCAAAAATGCCAATATCACTAATGAATGACCCAATATTTAAAATAAGTAAGCACATTCAATGCACTTGGCTGTCATTTCTGTAACAAAACTAAAGACCTCACTTAAAATAATAATATGTGGATAGGAGAAAATAGAGAGAAAAGAGGGATTATTTTGTTTGGTACTTCTTGAAAATAATCTTTCTGCTTATAACCGGTATAACTCTTTGGTGAACAAAAAACTACTAGTAGGTAGAAAAGGTAAATTTAGGAGTCCATATGTTTCTTATGGGAATAGTGAGGAGGCTAAACCTTAGTCATGTCATAATTTAAGTGTTTCATACAATTTGGGCAACAAAAGTAACAACTATGGAAACATTATTTAACCTTTTGACCGCTACCCTAGACGGCAGAGGAATATGCCGAGCTGCAGACGCCACGCGATCACGATTATTTAAGCGAAATCGAACTTTACGAATTACCGCGTAAGTCGTTATTGTTTTGGCGACGTTGACAGCTGTAGCCGTCGTTGGCGCCGGAGTCACGATTTTCCGTTGTCGTCTATGGCCTACTGTGGCGGTCAAAGAGTTAAAATATACCTAAATTGTAAGTTAATCAATGTCATAAGTAGAGTAATAAGGTCTGATGTCAAAATATCCACAAATCTCACCTAGCATGTAATCATTGTATGTGAGCATGGTAACAACTGTCCTCTCCTCTTCAGAATCCTTGATGGGCACAGAATATGTCAACTGGCTCTGCACATCTTTCCATGATATTATCTCCTTCCGTTCCATCAGTGTGAAGAATGTCCAGGCTTCTATGAACTCCTGTTATCAGTACAAATATGTGATTGAACGCAGCCAGCGTTATGGGAACCCTCCCAAGGTTCGGACTTCGGTGACCTCAACTAAGTAGTTAGTTATTTTTAGCATTTTCATGAATTTATTGTCTTTCTATTTTTTATGAAATAAAATTAGTACAAATAAAAGTTATAAATCGTCGGCCTAAATCGCATACCTCGTAACTCCAATTTTTATGAAAATCATGTTTTGACATTTTTAGATAGTACTATTCTGAACGCATCTAACGGCAAAACTCTTAAATACGAAAAATAAACCGTTTATGTTTAAAAAGCAAAATAGAAAACCTCGCAACTCCCGGCCGCCATTTTGTAAAAGAAATACCTCGTATCTCCCTCCCCGCCACTTCCGTCAGTACAGCTTGCTATGATGTTGTTTATAGGGCTTGCAATATCGGATCATTTTCAGTTCCGGAACTGATTTCCGATATTATACTTCAATTCCGGAATTCCGGAACCAGTGCCGGAACTAACGAAAATTTTGTAAAACTAGGTATTATTTAAATAAAACTTAAAATTTCAATACGATTTGTATACAAGATGCTCACGTGGAAACAGAAAATTTTTAACAGCATATTCCTGAGGCTAAAAGAAGCAAGATTTTTTGTGTATTTCGAATGCTGCACTACTTAAAAAGTATTCTATATTATTATAATTATTGTATATTGTAATATTATTGTATTAATGAAACTTTGCAAAATAATGCATTTAAATGTATGGTAACAAAAATAAAAAATTGTTTGTCCTTTTGATGTTTGTCAATTAAGTGTGACTTTTGTGTTGTTGGTCTTGACTAAGGCAACACAGAGACAAAATGGTTACCTAAAATACGTAACGGTCTAAAACGGTAAGACAAGGCATTTTCTCTTAAAATAAACGGCATCCGGTAAACTTTATATGGCATTTTTATAACCCTTTCCTTTTTCCCTTTCCTTATGGGCACATTGTATTGTTCATCAATAAATTAAGGTTACGTTCTTATACCAAATACTT
Source organism: Thaumatotibia leucotreta (assembly GCA_025490895.1). Lineage (NCBI taxonomy): Eukaryota > Metazoa > Arthropoda > Insecta > Lepidoptera > Tortricidae > Thaumatotibia > Thaumatotibia leucotreta. The sequence continues at coordinate 4,284 of JALPQI010000824.1, read as the reverse complement.
AGTACTTATAGGTATGGTAATTCGAATCAGAAACATTAGTCATTATACACTGTGTTTTATTGATTTCCGTTAAATTGGACAGGTTACTTGGGACATTATTAGAAGTTGCCTGGTATATCGGCTATTGTTTTCATAGATAATAATTGAAATGGAAAGTGTGAGAAAACCTTAAGAATAAGGTGTCAGGTGCACGTCAGTCACCTTTTATTTTTTACTATTTTTAACTGTATTTTAACATAATACCAATGTTTTACTTTTTTGGAATGCTACTTGACATTAGACCAAGTGGAGACTTAGTCAAAGGTTACGATTCTTCGATATATGTAAATAGCGTATAATTATCGAAGGGCTAAATGAAAAATAACGTTAAATAATTGCAGCCCAATTGATTATTAAAATCTTACGGGATCTTTGCTTACCGTGGCCAGTTTTCGTGGTTTAGTAGTAGGTACCTAGTATTTAGTAAACACAGTATATTTTACAGAAACGAAAACAATACAATTTGTGGCAAACAACTTATCGATATATCTTGTGGTGGCTTTGTATTCTGTACCTAATTATCATAATCGTGTTGATATTTAATGTTTATCCATATAATAAAAACACACATTTTTTTCAATTCCGGAATTCCGATATTAGCTGTGTCAGTTCCGGAACTGTAAAAACAGCAAAATCGGTCCGAAATTCCGATATTTCGAAATTCCGGAATTCCGGAATGCAAGCCCTTGTTAGGTTGTTACTACGCGTCAGTTTTGCGTAAATATTAAGGAAGAAAACGAGTGCTGTATAACAGGTATGTGTAATAAGATTCTACGGTTTTCTGATTGTGTATTCTTGATAGATATTTATAAGAATATTCTTGATAGATATTTATAAGAATTATCAGATATTTATTTTTTTTATCCACAATTACCTTTTTCAGATCAAAAGACTATCCTCTATTTATACGGATTTTTATAGCGAAGCTCTTAACTCCCGATTAGCTTTCTAAAATTGTCAAGAAAAACTCGTAACTCCAAATTTTTCAGATTCAGGTGATTACAAAAAAAATGGTTTTAGCAATCTGACGGCTAAATTTAACTTAAAATTATATAAAAAAAAACTAAGCAAGTCTTCATGCAAAATTTTTCGTAATCAAGTTTTTTGTGCCTCCTGTAAAATTTGGTCAGATTGAGTTACGAGGTTTGCGATTTAGGCCGACGAAATATATGAAGAAATACCATAGACCCTTGTCATTTTTGAATTTTGAAAATGATAAAAATAATACAGGATCAAAATCCTCATTAAATTTATACAAAATGTAAACTTACCCTGTTATTCATAAACATCTTCTTACTTCAAACCAATCAGTCTTTTTATTTCATAAATAAAATGAAAGAAAAAAAAACCTTTTTAAAAACAAGCTTTTATTATTTGTTTATAAAATGAACTAAAAAGTTAAAAATAAATTAACTCTAAAAAGAAATATAACACTTTGTAACTTGATTGTAACCTTTAACGACAAATAAGCGTCTTCGCCTAGGACAAAATAATTCCATATTGTACAATTTTATTTAATTTTAACACTAAAACTTTTCACCATACATAATTATTCAATCTCGCCCCCCCCTCTTTATCATAGTCCCCATTTATAAATGAAAGCGTGTTACATTTAATACAACACAACATTTTCCTCAAGCTATCACAATGTAACACGCTTTCATTTATAAATGGGGACTATGATAAAGAGGGGGGACGAGATTGAATAATTATGTATGGTGAAAAGTTTTAGTGTTAAAATTAAATAAATTTGTACAATATGGAATTATTTTGTCCTAGACGAAGACGCTTATTTGTCGTTAAAGGTTACAATCAAGTTACAAAGTGTTATATTTCTTTTTAGAGTTAATTTATTTTTAACTTTTTAGTTCATTTTATAAACAAATAATAAAAGCTTGTTTTTAAAAAGGTTTTTTTTTCTTTCATTTTATTTTTAACTTTTTATTACCTCTATTTTTAATTCGAGATTTACTACGACGTAGTTCGCAGCGCGTAGCAGCGTTATTCCGTTATGAAGTCCGTAGTTCGTTCACATGATATGTAATATGTACTGATTTTAAATATCAATAATGTTGAAATTATGTAATCACTTGTTAGATATTTGTAACGTTTCTCATTCTATCCATTTCTTTTAATGCATCAACATTACAAGGTTTCTTCGACGTCAACTTGGAGCAGTCAAGTTCTTCGATTTGAAGACCTGCTAAAGACCTAACTCGGCTTAAAGCTACATAAGCTTGACCAGCAGCGAACTATTTGGAGCCTAGATATATAACAGCATGATCTACAGTAGCTCCCTGCATTTTATGCACAGTTGAAGCCCAAGACAAGACAATCGGGAGCATTCTTCTTTCAGCTGTGCCGTGATTAACATACCATTCAGCCCTCGGCACGTGCTCACCTTGGCATTGGGTCATCCATCCAATCAATCATATATAATTAATATGGGACGAAAGCAAGAGACTTGTCAAGACGAATCAAACAAGACCAAACTCGCCCAAGTAACAAAATTCTCCTGTAGTGCACAGTTTATAGGCTTACTGCACTAGTACCTCTCTCTTCATGGTTCTAGGTTTTACCACAAACCTGATAACAGGTTCCACGGAGTTTGTTTAGTTTTACAGTACATCTGTTCTCATAAGCTGACTAATAGCCGTGTATAGAAAGAAATTATAGACGCAGTAAAGGTTAAGAAGGCCTATAAAAGTGGTGCAAAGGTGTAAATACACTTGAGAATACATACTCCAGTAAGTTTCGTATATAAGTACGCGTATAAAATGGGCCCTTTTCCGTCGTTGAAAACTTTTACTAGCCTGTTATAGACTTGGCTCCGGAACCACTACAAAACCACATTTTGTTACTTGAGCGATGGGGTTGCGTCGTTTAATTACGGAGTTCCTATGGCCACCTTCCAACTCCAACATCAGACCCTGGTTACCATATAGTATCAAAGTACTCGTCAAGACTAATCCAATGAGCTCAAACTCGATAGGGTTGCATCGTTTAATTACGGAGTTCCTATGGCCACCTTCCGGCTCCAGCATCAGACCCTGGTTACCATATAGTATCAAAGTACTCGTCAAGACTAATCCAATGAGCTCAAACTCGATAGGGTTGCATCGTTTAATTACGGAGTTCCTATGGCCACCTTCCGGCTCCAGCATCAGACCCTGGTTACCATATAGTATCAAAGTACTCGTCAAGACTAATCCAATGAGCTCAAACTCGATAGGGTTGCATCGTTTAATTACGGAGTTCCTATGGCCACCTTCCAACTCCAACATCAGACCCTGGTTACCATATTTTTTTTTTAATACCACGTCGGTGGCAAACAAGCATACGGCCCGCCTGATGGAAAGCGGTCACCATAGCATATGGGCGCCTGCAACCCCAGGGGTGTCACATGCGCGTTGCCGACCCAATAAGAACTTGTACACTCCTCTTTTGAAGAATCCCATTACCGTAGTCAAACGGGGAAACCTCGGCAGGGAGCTCGTTCCACAGACGGACCGTCCGCGGGAGGAAGTTCCTCTGAAACCGCACGGTGCGCGACCATTTAGGTTGCAAGGTGTGAGGATGAGCGCCCGGTGCGGAGTCGGTGGCGAGCGGTGCGATGATGAAAAATGGACGTTGGCATCATGTCGAACAGTTCTTCAGAGCTCAACCCATTGTACAGACGATAGAACACACATAAGGAAGCGAAGTCTCTCCTTAGACTTAAGGGTTCAATACCGCCTGTGAGTCTGGGATCGTCGACTATTCGGACAGCTCGTCTCTGAACCGAGTCAAAGGGTGCAAGCTGGTATACAGGTGCTCCTGCCCAGAGGTGACAGCAATACTCCATATGGGGTCTGACTTGCGACTTATATAACAGAAGTCTTTGCCCCAGAGTAAAGTATCCCCTCGCTTTATTGAGCACACCGAGCTTTTTGGATGCCAGCGTAGCTTTTCCCTCTAGGTGACATATAGTATCAAAGTACTCATCAAGACTAATCCAATGAGCTCAAACTCGGTAGGGTTGCGTCGTTTAATTACGGAGTTCCTATGGCCACCTTCCGGCGCCATCATCAGACCCTGGTTACCATATAGTATCAAAGTACTCGTCAAGACTTATCCAATGAGCCCAAACTCGATGGGGTTGCGTCGTTTAATTACGGAGTTCCTATGGCCACCTTCCAACTCCAACATCAGACCCTGGTTACCATATAGTATTAAAGTACTCGTCAAGACTAATCCAATGAGCTC
>JALPQI010000823.1:0-25018 GCA_025490895.1 Thaumatotibia leucotreta | reverse complement strand
CAAGTTTGGCTACTCAGATTAAATTAAAAGCAGTAATGGCACGAAATCCAGATTTGGATGACATTAGAGAATACGCAGACCAAATTTCAAATAATACCGCACCTGATGAAGTGTCTCTTTACAAATTTGCTCCACGGACATCCGTAGAAGTGGAAAGGACTTTTTCGGCGTACAAATGGATTTTAGATGTGAAAAGGAATTGATTGAAAATAGAGAATCTAGAGAAAATAATTATATGCTATTTTAACTTTACAGAACCTAGTAAGCCATAATTCTTTCATAAAATACATATGTTTACTCTAATGTGTCTGCATAGGTGTGTCAAGTCTTCATGCTTAAAAATGTTTGATTTTATGTTACATACATGAGGATGTTTAATCCGTAACCAGGTATATTTTTCCTAACTTAGTAATTGATGACCTCAGGAAGACCATGTACCATTCAGTGGTTATTGGATACAATTTTTCTTTAACTTTAAATTAATAAAATTTTGAGGTATCTGCGGGAGACCTCACCTAAAATGTTTAATTTAGGCTGGGTATGGATATTGTTTTAATCCTGATCACGGATTAAAATAATCGTGTATATTTCTCTTTTTTTTACGTTCGCAATTTCTAGAAGTGGAACCTATTGTGCCTTAGTAAAAAGCTTCTATTTTTAAAGCTAAACTCTTTTATTTAAGAATATTCATACCAAAAGGCTATTTGGTACTAAAGTAAATATTAAACAAAATTTATAACCTATCTTTTGAAATAATTGTCGAAATCGCATAATAATAAACGCTTGTATGTACATGCACTTATTTTGCGTTACAAAATATTACTAAACTTTACTGGATGTAATTTTGTGGAATCCCGTGGTATATCCATATTAGTATAATGTTTGAGGTCATTCACCCCTTGTTGCACCGGGATATCCGACCACTGCTGATAAATATTACTTGTATTGCATGTTTGATTGTGTGTAAATATTGCAATTTATTGTAAATACTTGGAATTTTATTGGATGATAACGAACTATTATGGATATAAAATCCTATTTTTAATAGATACGAGTAGGTACCATTCTTAATTATTTCACTATTTTCGTCATGTCAAAATGTGTCATGGTCTTATCACCAGTAGTCATCCTACTGTTTTTATCTATACTGTGTAATATGTTTGTTATTGTTTTGGTTTAATATATTGAATAACATAATTCTATTAATTTAGTCACTCACCACTTATGTTTATTCAGTCTCCGAAGCCCCAGTGATGATAACATTTTTTTATGTGTTATCACACCAATCTTAAAGATAGTTTGGTTGACGACAGCGGTGCGCAAAATTGACGTACGTCCTCCCTCCAACAGGTCCCGATTGGGACTGAAAGATGACAGCAGGAGCGATCCGGGAGAATAATTTCACATATTTTGTAAGATGAAATATAATTCTTACAATATTAATGATTTCTTCTTGTTAATCGTTAATACAGACTTTGACGTTTCTTCTGATATATTTTTTTCTTGGTAAAGTTATGTAGTTTCTTAGCAAAATGAGTTTTCATGCAGAGATTAGACCTATGTTTGGGGTCGTTTTTTATAGTGCGAAGTTTGTTTAAATACTTAATACTAATCAATGCGCGATAGATCAAGTTCTCAAATGTAACATATATAAGTTTTACTTCATAAGGAAGTAGTATTATTGAGAAAACTGAAAAAAACAAACGGGAATTCTACGCTTACCTCGCCTTAAACAATTTGAGTACTATAATGTTGAGCTTACAATATTTATTTATCAAAAGAATTGTAAAATTGTATGATTTATTAAGCCAAACAACGTTGAAATTTTCAGATTCGATATGTTTCTAATGCGATCAATCCTCTCCCTACTAGTGCCAACTTATTAACGAAAAAACAATCAAGCCTTCGCCAATGTCTGAAATAGTAGACCGCTCATGACGTCACAGATACGAAATGAGAAATAATAGTGATGTAGCAACGTCCATCAATAAATTTGCATAGCTGGTAAAATTCACAGATTCAAACCATTAATAAAAGGGACGAAACCATAATAAAGACATTTGTAAATGTGATTTAATTATAATAATATAATATTTAATGACAAGGTGGTAAAAAACGAAGTTAATCACAGTAAACTATAAACAATAAAATATTTCATCGTAAGTTATGTGGCAAGCACTACATAGTTTGTTATAACTTAGTATAGGCGGCGACACGGGCACGTCCGATGACATCCCAAGCGGCGTTCAAAAGGTTAAGGAATGAACCATATTTCGTTGGTTAATGAATTAAGCTGGACCTATTAAGCTGGAGGTACCCAGCTCAAATCCCTGAGACGACATTTGTTTGTGTATTTGTCACAAATATTTATATAAGTACAGGGTTTCCTGAGTCACTAATAACCTCGCACTGCATTTGATATCAGAACTCACATAAGTTACTTTAGGTATAAAATAAAACTATGGAAAACGGATAAACTCGTGTATATTAATTGTAGTCGCCCGCAGACCACGAACCCTGTAAAGTGTTCGAAACGTCAAGATGAAGTTAAATTCAATTAATATACGCGTGTTTATCCGTTTTCCATAGTTTTATTTCATGTGTTTTGTTTCATTGTCAGCCTCCGTAGCCTAGTTGGTAGTGACCCTGCCTACGAAGCTACAGGTTCCGGGTTCGAATCCCGGCGAGGGCATTATTTGTGTATTTATTTATCACAAATATTTTTGTTCCTTGGTCATGGTTGTCTATGTATTTAAGTACCTATATGTATCTATCTATTATATATTATCGTCGCTTGGTACCCACATCACAAGCCTTAATTGAGCTTACCGTGGGACTAAGTCGATTTGTGTAAGATGTCCCAAGACATTTATTTATTTATGTATAATCCTCGCGGTAACCGAAGAATATATTAAGTTATTTATGTTAGTCCAGCCAGGTATATCTCCTTGTTCCCCTTCCCCTTTTGCCATTTATTCTACCAAGATTAAACTTAATAATGTCGTATAGTATGATTACTACTACTGCTACATTTTTCTTCTATTTATGTCAGAAATAAAATATTTCTTGAAAAATATATAATACCATTCATATCCCTTAATGTGACTTATCGCGATCAATTGAGGGACCGCATATTCGGCAAGCCACATTTTCTTATTGCGTTAACAGAAAGAAGTCACAATAAATAAAATTAGTTTTACAAATCTTTTACTAAATGTAGGCATTTACAGCAGTTGTAAATTTTAAGTGAATTATCACATATGGATACCAGGGACATAAGCCACAAAACTTTACGCCACTAGGGATAGGCCACTGGTAGTCACGACTGAGGGTCCACCTTTAACCGAACGTAACTTGGGAGTTTGGAGTGGCTAATTTTACAAATTACTTAAAGGTTACATTTACAATTGTTTGAGAACTTTTACTAAATATTGACACATTCGAAAGCTCGAAATTCCAACGTGGACCCTCAATGGGCACGCACATACCCACCCCGCACTTTCCTAGAAATAATTTTTAATTGTTCGTCCTATACCGCAAATTTCATCAAAATCGTTGCAAACATTACATACATACCTAGATTACCTAGATATCTCCGAAATAAATGAATACAGAGACAATGTAAATTCAAGTATTGTTCATTTGAATTTACGTCTTTAAGTATAATTTAATTACTTTTTCTTATTCTAATTTAGTGTACGATTTTCGGCTTATATGATAATGATGATTCTATTTTTTTATTTAGGGACCCAAAGGTATTAACAGTACTAAACATTGCAACAGTTGTCTATTATAGTTTTAGGTAAAATTTTAGTGACCTATGTGTATTTTAATTCTAATATTATCATTTTCAGATCATAATGGGGACAGGAGACAAGTCGGCGACCGGCAACACACTACGGCGTAAACGATCTTCAACGATAAAATTTATTTCGTACAACAACGCTGCTTTCAGAGCAAGAGAAAAAGATTTAAGATTACAAACCAAATCGAACCACTGCGGATTCAAAATAGCGAGATCAGCAGAAATGCTCTTATTTATTAAGTTTACACAGGCCGCTGTCGTAGATACTTCTAAATCAGAGTTCACTTAGCATAGTTCAGATTGAACATAATAATATAAGTAATTAGACTGTTAACTCAGTCGGTAGTGGGCCTGCATGCAAAGCTGGAGGTCCCGAGTTCGAAATAGTTCGAATACAGATTAGGGCATCTCTTTGTGTACTTCATCATCATCATCATAGACGCATTAGGAGGTAAATACCCATAATCGCCACGCTGGGCAAGCGGGTTGGCGATCGCAGTAATGTGTCCACTATGATGACGCTGCTGCCCATCCTCAATCTTCTATCAAAGAATGGTCGGTGACACTTCAATCCCTTAGGAAGATTTGGGGTAGTGGCAAATGTATTCTTACTGCCGTCACCACATTGGCATTGTGTATTACCATAAAAATATTTGTTCTTGTCAAGGATATTTGTATTTATGAGGTAGAAGTAGATGCCAGTGCGTAATATGTTAACAAAAAATATTTAATCGCGATATTATGCTCATTTATAAATCTACCTAATGTATTATCATGTGTTTTAGGAGAGGAGTTTGATGGTTTTGATAAATAGTATATAATGATAATCACCACACGGTGTATAAAGAATAGGCGAAATTGCGTTTCTCTGTAAGCGAAAGAATTTTATTGAAATAAATTATTCTTCTAACTGACTAAACATTATTTAATTATTACAGTACTTACCTGTAAGCGAAAGAAACTACATTTAAAGCCCTTTCTTTAGCAGTTCTTTATATCACAATTATGTTTTGTATCAATGAACAAATCTTTCTATATTTTATCCGTCATTCAAGACAATGTCAATTATGACACCGAACTTAGTTGACGGCCAATGCCAATAGACAAGTTTGGTATTAAAGAAAGAGGTTTATACCGATTTTCTTTACATCTCCCCTCCTAAGAGATAACAATTGCGAAGTAAAAATTCGTAATTATTATTTAAGAGCTAAACACTAATGGATACAGCTTTGTAATGTGATAAAGGTTCGATTCAGGTTTTCTATGTCCGGCGTCAATTTCATATATTGAGCCAGAGATCTTTTTTAGGATTTTGAATGGTCCGATTCTCAATTCATCCATTTTCCTTCTATTTAGTCGATTCCCGTTTTCTACGTAGACTACGTCGCCTTCTTCAAATTGATGTTGTTTTCTATGCCGGTCGAATTTTTCTTTATTGTAATCGTGAGACTTTATTGAGTTTTTGTAGGCTAGTTCTCTATCTCTTTGCAAATCATCTTTCGAGCATATTGCTTTTAATTCCAATGGCAAAATATTTACGTTTTCGCCTTCCAAGAGGTATTTAGGAGCGAATTTCGTTACAGTGTGTTCTGTTTCATTATATTTTTCTACACATCTCTGGGCAATTGTAGACCATGCCAATTTCTTATCACTTTCATTTATTGTGCATCGTATTTTATTAACCAAAGTTTGATTTAAGCGTTCATTAAGACCATTAGAAAACGGTGCGTCTACGGCCGTGAATATCAATTTTATATTCTCATCATTTAAAAAGTTTTTAAATTCTTTAGAATTTATGCCAGGGTATTGATCTGTTAATACCATGTCAATATTATAACTCTGTGTCACATTCTTCATTAATTTGATGAAATCACCAGAGCTTTGATTTCTTGATGTCAAAATGTATGCATATCTCGTGAAATGATCCACTAAAAGATGTAAATATTTTTTTGTTGACCGTGAGCCTCCAAAGCCGCCGATCGTATCAATGGACACAATTTCAAATGGTCTTGTGGCTGGACCTAAATGTGACAGTGAACCATATTTAGACCTTCTCCTTGATTTATTCTTTAAACATATCTCACATTCATCGCAAATCTTCTTAATGTTATTGAAAATTTTCTTTGCTGTATAAAATGGAGTAATTTGATTTATCATTTGACTTCTACCAATGTGACAGTAAGCGTTGTGAACATTTTTAATAAAAGTTTTACTAAGTGCTTCTGAAAGTATAATTTTGTGTCTTCTTTTATTTTCTTTGTAATAAATTTTGTCTTTCAGTATTATGTTTGTTTTTTTGTTTTGTAAGTCTTGATTGTTTTGTTGGTCTTTTTTTATATCTTCTAGGTTTATTAGGTTTACTACTTTCAAAATGTCATCAGTATTGTCATATGACTCTAAAACTGGGTTTCTACTTAAGCAATCTGCTTCTTGATTAGATTGGCCTGGGTTATATTTTATTTGAAAATTATATTGGGAAAGGTAATAAGTCATATCACCAAGTTCCTCGTCAGTTCTAGCCTTTATATTCATATTTTCCAGAGGCTTATGATCAGAAAACACCGTAAATTCTTTTCCCATAAGCCAGTGCTGCCAATACTTAACAGCTTCTTTTATTGCAAGGCACTCTAGGTGTATGGCCTTTTTCCTTTTTTGTGTCTCTGACAATTTCTTTGAGAAGTATGCCACGGGCTTACTTTCTCCACTTTTATCCGTTTGTTTCAAAACCGCTCCAACTCCGCTGACACTGGCATCTGTATAAATACTTATTGGTAGTTCAGGGTCATAAATTTTTAAAATTGGTTTAGAACACAGTAATTCTTTAATTTTATCAAACGATTCTTGACATGCCGCTGACCATAAAAATGGTACTTCTTTTCGTAATAAATTGTGTAATGGGTCCAGGATAATTGCAGTATGTGGTATAAATTTATGATGAAAGTTTACTTTTCCCAGAAATTGACGAATATTCTTTTTTGTTTTTGGAACAGGAAAGTCTTTCACAGCAGTTAAGTAATCTTTAAGTGGTCTCACTGAATCGTTCTCAATTATGTGTCCCAAATATTTGGCATGATTATTAGCGAAACTGCATTTTGAAAATTTTAATCTGAAACCTTCTCTTAGTATTGCTTCCAGTAATCTAGATATATGTTCAATGTGTTCTTCAAAAGTTTTTGAAAAAATCAATATGTCGTCTATATAGTTTACGGCGAAACCAGAAAGATCGTTTTTTCTTATGATGTTGCTCAATATTCTTTGGAAAATTGCTGAAGCCGTCTTTAAACCATATGGGGGGCAATTCCATTGAAAATGGCCCTCTTGGGTAACAAAGGCAGTTTTGTATCTGTCTTGAATTTTCAAAGGTATAGACCAAAAAGCGGAATTTACGTCAAATGTAGAAAAGTACTTACAGTTTACAGTTTTTACCATCAAATCCTCAATTAGTGGGAAAGGTTGTGACTGTGGGACGACAATTTTATTTAACTCTCTGAAGTCCACACACATCCTCGTTCTCTTTCCATCTTCTTTTTTATAGGCAAGCGTCACAGGTGCAGCAAATGGGCTGTACGATTCTTGAATTAAATTGTTTTTCAATAGTTTTGATATCTGACCTTCTATTTCTTCTCTGTCTTCTGTGTTACATCTATATAGGCGTTTGCTGCAATATTTATCTACCATCAAATCTATATGAGCTTCATAATCACGTACAGTACCTATGTCATATTTGTCCTTAGCGAAAACTGTTTTATATTTTTCAATCAATTTGTCAATTTCTGCTTGTTGATATGGATCAAGATGTTTCACTGACATTTCAAATTGTTCTGGATTTATATGTTCGTTAAAATTAATTTTATATTGGTTTATCAACTCTTGGTTTGATATTGTTTCAGTACAAGTAATATTTTTATCTCTGTCACCTAGTGCATCAAGAATATTGACATTGGATTTTTTTGATGAATTACTTGTCAGGATTTCTTTATCTATATTCTCTGCCAGTAAGAACTTCTTCTTATCTTCTGGACTATTATTTTGTAAGATGCTTAATTCGTCATCTTGCATTAATCTGAACTTTTTTATGCAGTCCAAACCTATCAGAAAATCGTAAGGGAGATTTTCTATTACAAAAATATCCATATCTGTCTCAATCTTAAATATTTTCACTTTAAGTGTTATCATACCCGTTGTGTTCTTCGCACCATTAATAGTATTCAAGTTTGCTGTTTCTATATCAGTCCCTTTTTCTTTATCTTTTATTTTTAATATCTTAGAATTTATTAACGTAACGTTTGAACCTGGATCATAAATCCCGGAAACTTTTAAAGTATCATTTAACAGCAACTTTATTTTTATTAATGGTGGTACATCTAGTTTTTTGGATTTTGTTCATTCAGTTCAACCTCTAATTCTGAGTGATTCACACTCTTCAAGTGTCCTTTATGATTTTTTATTTTAAACCAACAGTTTGCCTCAGGATGGTAACGAGTTCCTTTATTTTCGGCAATGCAAATTGGGCATGGCTTTTTTTCTTCTATTTTTTTAGATTTTATGTAAGAAAACGCAGTATTTTGTTTATCATAATTGCTTCTCCCAACCATGTGCTCCAATTTACCTAGTTCACTATATAAATCTTCAGTCTGTTGTAAGGTTTCTCTATAAATCTTATCCGCTACATAATTTGGTAGACCAAGTACTATAAGATCAACAAGTGTTCCAGTATCTATTGATTTTCTTATTTCCAGTAACAATTTCTCTTTTTTTAAGGCATACTCAAGTAAAGAACCTGTTTGATATTTAAAGGTAAGAGCATATCTGATGGGAGACCATCCTTTGTTCGCAAATGTCTCACAAATTTTTTTTTCCCATTTGCTCCACTCAGATTCCACAGTAAATTTCATTATCATACAATTGTACCAGTCAACACTAGAATATTCCAGAAAGTTCTTTAGAATTTCAGATTCAAGATTTTAACATTCTTTGTTAAAATCTTGAATCCACTGAAAGGCATTCGAGTTTCTTCCCGAAAATTTATTGATCATAAAGTCCTTAGCAATTTTTCCAAGATTTTGTGTTTCAGACTTTTTCTGTTTTTCTGCAAGTAATTTTTCTAAAAGTTTTTCCAGGGTTTCATTTGACTTGTTAGGGGTAGGTTCAGCATGTGTTTCTAAAACTTCTTCCAAATATACATCATTACACTGTATGTTTTCTTCTTCATCCAAATATAGGGTAGACTGGGGACAATTGAAACAGGTCAAGATTGAAACAAGTCAAATATCTCGGAAACTATAATGCCTACGCGTCTGACGCAACACTCGAAACAAGCGGTAGGCCATATTGCAATCCTTAACAGTAGCGCACGGGCGCCGGTGCGATACGGAAGTGTCCACGAGCGAAACTGGTTTCACGCGGTAAAAAGTAAGTTTATTCGTGCTCTCTTATATTGTCTTATAACTTCGTCTACTCTCGTATATTGACTAATCTAATTATAAGACATACTAAGTACTAAGTATTTGTTTTTAGAGACCATAATTATCTATCATCGATTTTGATAAAAAAAAACTGCATTTATACATTGGAAAAAAAACGTGTTGAATATGTGAAAACAATGTATTTTATTCATTTTAGACATCATGCTTCTTAGGGGATATGGTTCCTAAAAACAAATACTACTATTTACTGCTTAAGACCTACACAATGGATATCCGAATAGAAATAGTGCAGATAAGTTTATTATTTCAAAACAACCGGATTCGATTCCCCTGCTGGGTAGTTTTTTTTTTCAAATATGCAATGCAGTTTTTCTGTTTATTAAAATCGACGACATGGTTCCTTTCGTATATCCGATAGTTTCAGACATTCCCATACTGACTGATTTTAATGAGCCACCCTGTATTTTAGTAAAGCAACAATAGCATAAACATTTATATATATATAATATCATATACATATGTATAATATCACTGTTACTGATGTCAAGCCTCCGCAGGCTACGTCTACCGCTTACTATCGGACGGTCCGTGTGCTTGTTTGCCACCAACATACAATTATCTCTAATAATACACGTGCGAAAAGGAAATTCGTAACTCGTGTAGATTTGGGTACATGGTACATTTAGGTTGACTCGTGTAGGTTGGTTTGTGTAAGATGTCCCAAGATATTTATTTATTTATTTATAGCCTGCTAAGCACTTCCTTCGGTCGTGCTTTAATTTATGTCCACTCGTTCCACTCCACTTAATTTTTTTCGCACTTGTATCGTAATTTTCTATTTTACTTTCGTAAATTCTTGATATGAGGTTCGACCTAAGTTGGAATTTCGCTACAATTGTCGTATTTTTGTGACAATATATAATTTTGCTTCGCTTAAAAGACGGTATTTATTGTTGACTGCTAAAAGTTTTTGCAATATATTTGAAACAAAAACAACCACACGGCCCGTCTGATGATAAGTGGTAACCGTAGCCCATGGACGAATGCAATGGGAGAAACAGTCATTTTACAATTCTCGGACTTGTCACCGTGGTAAAATAGGATCCGCAAATGACTTTTAGGTATTCTGTTCACCCTTTATACTTTTTTAGTTCCGTTCAAATAAATCATTTGCTAGCTTTACGATTTTATTTACTTATCCCATATTAATATGATTACATCAATAAAACATCAAAATTGAATTTATGCATTTTTCAATAATGATGCTTGAAAACTTCTCTTTTATCTAGGAAACTCATTTACTCACCCACAACAGTGCCGTCAAAATCATCTTTGACATTGACAACTTAAAGTAGTAGTAGTGACAACATAGTAACAAATTAAAATAAACTATGTAACGCAGACTTAAGGTGTATTTCCTATAAATGTTCCGATCTTTATGAGCATCCTGACTGCTTCGATATCTTTGAGTCATGTTCGTTCCGATATCTTTACCTACTTGTACGTTACGAATTTATTGAAAAGTGACTGCCCCTAAATTTATGACGAATTACACGCTCCCAAATCATTGCCCTTTTCTCACGTAACGAATTTATTGAAATTTTACGTTGCTCCGATTTATTTGGGGACCTCGACCGCTACCATATATCTGATGGCGACTGTACAATGATGACTTATGTTACGTTACACGAAACCATAAGTACTACTGTAGAAGCCAAACGGACTCTTTACAAAAAAATTGCTATGCAAGCTTTTGTACGTGGCCTGAAGGAACCTTTAGGATCTCGTATTAGGTGCATGCGCCCGGAAACGATTGAGAAAGCCCTAGAGTTCATGCAGGAAGAACTCAATGTAATGTACGTGCAACAACGAGGAGATACCGCTAAAGCGCATCAGCCCAATAAGGTAGCCTTGCCCTCCACAGCCGCAGGGTTTATGCCACCACGTCCGTTCCATTCGCCGCAGACACCGAATTGGTCACTGCCCTTCGGTCAGCGTCCGACGCAACAAACTACACAACCATTTAAATTTAACCCAATGCAAACTTACCCTCAAAACCGCATGCCTACCAGGGACGCAACAGATGTTCGGCGCCCGCCCCCCTAATTACAACCCCCAAAGTAACGTTTTTCGACTACCCCCTAGAAACAACCCCCCAGTACGGATCGAATTCTAAGCCCATGAGTGGAGTTCAGGCTTATACTCCAAAGGTATTGCCTATGTCGAATCAACCCTCTTTTAAACCACGCGAAATCCACGTAAATGAATGTTCATACAATGCCGGTGGTTCATACTATGATAACTACTACATGCAACCGGAATATAATTACGACACTACGGCGACATATGATGATTATACGGAATCTGATCCCGCCGTCGGTCTAGGCGTTGAACCAGAGTATTATGATTATCAATGCAATAACGAGACTTTACCTACCGTTAGCACTAGTGAACAGCCAAATTTTCAAAAGGACAGCGACTCACGAGAGCCAAAATAGAGATAAATCTGCAATCTCAAAGGCGCTTGCCTTATATTCAGATCAGCGACCCACCGCTCAAACTTTTAATAGACACTGGCGCTAATGAGTCCTTTATTAGCCCTGAGGCAGTAAAACGCTATTTTCCAAATTTACCACTCAACTACGACCCTTTTGAGGTCACCAACGTTCACGCCGTGAGCCGAAATAATTATTCAATTACGTTACCCTGTTTCCCGGATCTTAATGACACAGGTGACATGAAATTATTCATATATCGTTTCCATGATTATTTTGATGGACTAATAGGATACAATTTATTAACGAGTTGGGAAGCTAATGTTGATTTTAAAACACATACTTTATTCACCCGAACCTCAAGTAATCCGATACGAGTATATCACTCGAGCCAAGCAAATAACTACTTCGAGATAATGATCCCGGCAGGCACATCGAAAATAATAAAAGCCCCGATTAACACCGAAGACGGTGAGGTTTTAGTAAGAGACCAGGTAATTAGCAATTGCATGATTCATGCTTGTTTTACGGTAGTTAAAAATAGTCGTGGATATATAGAAGTCGAAAACCAATCCCCGAATGACGTCATCTTCTCGCTCGACCGGCCAGCTCAAGCTGACCTCCATAATATCGAGTGCATGCGCACCGAACTGTGCCCTAATACACGTGCAAACGATGTAGTATCGCGACTGCGCACGGAACATTTGAATGAAGAAGAAGCGACCAATTTAAAAGTACTTTGTTCTCAATATGCCGACGTGTTCTATATTGAGGGGGAAGCCCTTACATTTACTAATAAAATTAAACATCGGATTAGGACTACCGATGAGGTACCGGTATATACGAAAAGTTATCGGTATCCATTTATACACAGACAGGAGGTTCGAGACCAGATAACGAAGATGCTCGAACAAGGAATAATTCAACCCTCAGACTCTGCATGGAGCTCCCCTATCTGGATTGTACCCAAAAAGGTGGATGCTTCAAGGAAGCAAAAATGGCGCCTTGTAGTAGATTTCCGCAAGTTAAACGACAAGACAATTGAGGACAAGTACCCGATTCCAAACATCACGGATGTGCTAGATAAGTTGGGAAAATGTCACTATTTTACCACACTGGATCTAGCCAGCGGGTTTTATCAAGTCGAGATGGACCCACAAGACGTACCAAAAACTGCCTTCAACGTAGAGCAAGGTCATTTTGAGTACCTCAGGATGCCAATGGGCCTCCGAAATTCACCCAGCACCTTCCAGAGGGTCATGGATAACGTGCTGAGAGGCTTACAAAATGAAATTTGCCTCGTGTATCTCGACGACATAATTGTTTTCAGTACATCCCTACAGGAACATATGACCAATCTTGAAAAGGTTTTCCAGAGGTTAAGAGAGTCAAATTTTAAGATCCAGATGGATAAATCTGAATTCCTGAAACTTGAAACCTTGGACATATAATAAGCAAGGACGGCATAAAGCCGAATCCTGAGAAAATCTCCGCAATACAAAATTATCCGATACCTAAGACACCAAAGGAAATTAAGCAGTTCCTAGGCCTCCTTGGGTATTACCGAAAATTTATTCCTGATTTTGCCCACACTACTAAACCCCTTACTATTTGCCTAAAAAAAGGGAACAAGGTTACACTTAACTCTGACTACGTTAACTGTTTTGAAAAATGCAAAACTCTCCTTACAAATGATCCCGTGCTACAATACCCCGATTTTACCAAAGAATTTATCCTGACAACAGACGCTTCAAATGTCGCCTTGGGCGCTGTCTTATCTCAGGGCCCAATAGGGTCAGATAGACCAGTATGCTATGCTTCCCGAACCCTCAACGAGAGTGAACTGAATTATAGTACGATTGAAAAAGAATTGCTTGCTATAGTTTGGTCCACCAAGTACTTCCGACCATACCTTTTTGGACGTAAATTCAAAATTTTAACTGATCACAAGCCCTTGCAGTGGATCATGAATATTAAGGAACCAAACTCACGTCTAACCCGATGGAGACTGAGACTAAGTGAATATGACTACACAGTCGTATATAAAAAAGGTAAGTCCAACACAAACGCCGACGCCCTATCTAGAGTAGAGATCCACAATGAGGAGATGGAATCCATCATAGCAGACGAGCTTTGCTCAATACTACCCAACCCTACAGAAAGGCCGGAGTCGTTAGGCAATTCTTCCACAGAAACTGTTCATACCAGCGAAGAAAGTCCCATATTGGAAGTACCGATTACCGATGAGCCACTCAACAAGTTTCACAGACAGATCGTGCTTACAGTCGTAGATGATGTAAAGAGGAAACCGACTGTGACTAAACCTTTTGACACTCATACGCGTGCATCCGTTCAAGTATCGAATTCCAACTTGGAAATGGATACCGTTAACGCTATCAAAGAGTACGTCAACCCGAAGGTTAAAACAGCCCTGCTTATACAGCCCCCACTCGCCATGTATAAAATCATCCCCATCATCCAGAGCAGTTTCAAAAGTTCCGCCATGAAAATTGTGCTTTCCAAAATAGAATTGGAAAATGTAAAAGATTATCTTAGACAACAGGAAATCATTAATAATTACCACGATGGGAAAACTAATCACCGTGGCATTGCCGAATGTTACCTGGCACTCTCTCGGAAATTCTATTGGCCTAAAATGAAAGATCAAATCACGAAATTTATTAACGAATGCACCACTTGCGGTCAAGCTAAATACGATCGAAACCCGGTAAGACCTAAATTCAACATTGTACCCCCAGCGACTAAGCCTTTTGAGACAGTCCATATGGACCTATTTACAGTTCAGAATGAAAAATACGTAACTTTCATGGATGTTTTTACCAAGTATGGTCAAGCGTATTATTTGCGCGACGGTACCGCGGTTAGCATACTTCAAGCCCTGTTGAAATATTGCACGCATCATGGAGTTCCCATCACTATAATTACCGACAATGGAACGGAATTCACTAACCAGCTCTTTGCTGAATTTGTCAGGTTCCATAAGATAAATCACCATAAAATTTTGGCTCATTCCCCAAATGATAACGGCATCATAGAACGTTATCACTCCACCCTTCTCGAACATCTCCGCATACTAAAATTAAAACAGAAAGATGAACCCATTACCAACCTTATGCCCTATGCTGTTATAGCCTACAACAGTTCCATTCACAGCTTTACTAAATGCAGGCCATTCGACTTGCTGACAGGTCACTTCGACCCCAGAAACCCTCTCGACACTGACATAACCGAACGACTATTGCAACAGTATGTCCAAAACCATAAGATGCAAATGAAACAAGTTTATGATATAATTAATGAGACGTCTCTTTTAAATCGAACGTCCCTAATAGAGAGTAGAAATAAAAACCGGGAACCCGAACCGGAATATACCCCACAGCAACAAGTATTCATAAAAAATCCACTGGCAAGCCGACAGAAAACCGCCCCACGTTATACCCAAGATACAGTACTAGCCGACCTCCCAATACACATATACACTTCAAAAAAACGTGGACCCGTAGCTAAATCACGCATAAAACGCGTCCCTAAAGGAGATAATCCCTTGTTACAGAGTTCTTTTGCTGCTGACAATCCCCCTGATGCAGGGCTCGGAAATAAAACTTGAGAGCCTAGATGATGGACCCGGAGTTCTGCCCTACAAACTTGGACCCATGCAACTTACAACTCATTACCATACTTATCTACAATATATACAACTCGACGAAATAAAGGATAAAATTAGTTTGACCTTTGGACAATTACAGATATGCAGAGCTAGACTAGTTAACGACACCTACCTTTTATATGAAAATCAAATAAATTATCTAGTAAATAAATTACAGAAAGTGGCGAATCAGCTTGAAACCTTAGAACCGGCACGAGTTAAGCGAGGCCTCGTGGACGGACTGGGGACAGTAATTAAAAGCATTAGTGGAAACTTGGATCAGTCGGATGCTATTAACTATAATAACCTTATCAAAAACTTACAGTTGAACCAGAATAAAATCGTTTCAGAGTTAAATAGTCACGTGAGCCTAAGCAAGGATTGGGCAAGTCGCCAAGGTAATATATTAGACACCCTGGTGGAAAATCAAAAGAAAATTAACACCACCTTAGAAGTAATTTTAGATAGTAATGCTTACAGAGAAAATAGCTTAATTAAATATGCAAAATTTGCCCAACTTTTAATAATTTTAAGCGAAAACGTGGAAGATTTGAGCCAGGAGCTTTTGAGAATAGAAAATAGTTTAGCATTTATTCGTAGTTCTAGTGCTCATCATTCTATGATAGAGATTAGCGTTTTAAGAAGCATGCTGGATAAGTTAAAATCATTATACGGTAGCGATAGAATCTTAGACTTAGAGTTGCGAGAATATTATGACATAATACGCCCGGGATCCTATTACACCGATAGCGAAATAGTAATCACATTTCAATTTCCTATAATAGCGTCCGAGGTTTTTGACCTATTTAAATTGTCCATTGTACCCAATAAAAACCAGGAAGTCCTCATCCCGCCATATCCTTTCCTAGCAACACATGAGGATTCATTCATGTACATGGAGGCAGAATGCCCGAAGTTTAACCACCATTATGTCTGCGAGAAAGGAGCCGGCCTTCAACTTCGAACATCACCAGACTGTATCAACAGACTGATCAAGAATAAAGACCCGGAAGGATCCTGCCAACCTGCTACAGTATCCCTGTCAAGGCCAGCCATGGAAGAACTGGATGGTCAACATTATATTATCTCACTTCCGCGACCAACGAAAATACAATTATCCTGCAACAGAGAAGACTTCACCACGCTACAAGGAAGCTACCTAGTTACCATCCCACTGAAATGTTATCTACGAACAGCGGAGTTTACAATCACCAACGAGAAGGATGTAATAAAAGGACATCCTATAAAACTAGCCGAGATTCCGCGTGAAGCTATCAATAAAGCTACGGTACGCCCTCATATCAGTTTGAAATCTATGGACCTCAAAGGACTACACGACGCTGAGAGTAACCTCATATTCGAGTCCCCTCTCCAGTTAGATGCGAGTCCGTCAAGCACGTTATACCACACAACCATACCGCTGTACGTCACCCTAATACTAGGTGCAGCTGCACTTACGTTCGCAATATTAAGAAAATTTCACAGGCGGCACCGTTCAACTGAAATCTCACCAAAACCAGAGCCAAGAAGCAGGACACTCAACGACGAGACCTCTGTAAACCTAGAGGCACATCGAACCCACGATAAACTCCCGTCGATATTTTCACTAAACGTTGGAAAATAATCGTCGATCTGTGGATGGAGGAATTACCTATTGCAACATAAGGACATCCGCCAAGTCAGCTGCGCACGTTCCACCGACCAGCCGCACGAGGTGCAAGATCAGCATAACACGACTTTACCTAACTAATGTAATTCTATTAGCACGCACTCTTGATTCAGACTTCGAACAATTGTCATCGCACTTAGCCTATAATTTTTGTAACTTTGATTTTAATTAAATTAGTATTAAAAGTTTTTGGTTTTTTTTCGGACCTCCGATTGTAGCTATCGTAATTAGCTAAACAGTAATCGAAAAAGTAACGACAACAATAGTATTTTATGCAATAGTGGTATTACAAGGGTCAAAAAGTGCGAGCGGCGTGAGTTGCGATACGAGCCCAAAGGGCGAGTATCGCAACTTAAGACGTCGCGAGCATTTTTTGAACTAGTAATACAACGTTGCATACTATACTTTTTCTACGACTAAGAGGCATATCATACACAGAACTAAAAAAATATCCTATATTACTGAGCGCCACACACGTATTCCAGTTGTCACCAATAAGCACATACTCGTAGTCGAGCATCCGTCTCTGTTACTCTAATAATAATTTTGTTCAAGTGACAGAGACAAATGATCGAAACTCAATGTTGGATTTCGCGGCAGGACTTTCAACTGCTAGCGGAAAGCGGGAAGGTTTTTTTCCCCTCACTAGCTCGTAAAGCGCTCGTTTATCGTTTAATACGAGCGGGTAAAAACGCTTTTTACACTCTTGTGAATAAAGTAATTTGACATTGCTCTAATTCCTATAGCCCCCTACTGCCTAGTATAAGTGGATCTGTATGACCGTAGTAAACATGCGCAATCGGAGCTCAAATGTTAAATTGGTCGTTCTCATGGGTGACTTTGTAAGCCATTGGCAATATTTACGTTCCAGAAGTAACTCTATTCTACGATACGTTTCGACATTGAGTTTTAAATGGTTTCTTTAAGTTAATTTACATTTGGATGAGATTTGTAATTATATTTCCTCGCGATAGTGAGGGGAAAAAAGTTGTATTACACTTGGCGGCAAAGTTTGTTCAACTCTCGTGCCTTGAGACCTTCGCAATGCTCAAGATTCCAGTTTTTGAACCACTCGCTACGCTCGTGGCTCAATTTTGGAATCTTTCGCTAGCTCAGGTCTCAATATTGGCACGACAGTTAAACAACAACTTTGCCCCCTTGTATAATAAATAACTATTTTAATGCAGCTGTCATTGTCTATGGATAACTTTGCTTTTAAAATCGTGCTTACCTGCCTGTGATAAAAATACTTTTGCATAATATGAAATTAGTTATTGGTACAAAAATATAATATATCAAATTATCAAATTAAAATAATTGAAAAAACTAATTTTTATTCTATTTTCTAAATATTTAGTTAATAATTGTAATTATTGTAATAAATAATGTCGCACTAATGTTGGTAGCAGTGTAAAAACTCGAAGATGGGAACAAATCCAATATGGCGTCCATCATGGGTGTGATGTGGCAGTCTGTGGCAGACCGCAGTACGTTTTTGAGTCTGTTCGGAAAGTGACGACGTCTGGCAGCGAGAGACGCCCATATATCTCGCGTGCCTTCTCTTTCCGAACTACGCTGCGATATTACGTTACCGGCTGAGAGTGCGTTTTTGAGAAATAGACTATAGACTTTTGACAGATGTAATTATGTATATCTTTACAATAGTGTGCGTAGCTACGTAACTAGCAAGAAAAAGGTCAGGAGTAGAAAAAAACAATTAACAATACCTAATATAATATGTAGTCAGGATTCGCCAAGAAGGCTCTGCACCTGCGCCTCACTAGTGATGTTAATTATAGGCGACGTTTTTGTTTTTCTTACGTAGACTCTTCCTAGGGACGTCCAGCAGAACATGTAGTCTTTTGAGCGGGCTAAATCGCGTGCTAAAAAAAAACCTCCATATACTTAGTAGTTTTGTTTCTTTTTACTAAGATTATGATTTGATTTGAATTAACAGTGTGGTAAATCTTTTAACGAATCAGCTCTAAACTCTGTTAAAACTTAATGTATACCGCGTGTAAATCTAATACGGGCGATCAATTCAACAAGGCATGGAATTCATTAATGTAATCATGTGTTACGAGTTTTTTTAAAGTTACACTTAATTACGACCCCAGAGAATTTTTTTAATATTTTTGGAGCAGCAATGTAGGTATGAACATTTGTTATTATTGATATGGCAGTTATGTCATTTGCTTTTGAAATTAGCTGTTAACGAGCGTTTAACTTGAGTGTGTTGCTCTACATTGCGCGCTGAATTATTATGTATGGATAATTTTGTTGCTCTAATTTTAAGCAAAAGTTGTCTAAATGTACTTAATATGTCCTAAACTAACACCCGTTAAAAGCTTCGCCCGTATTAGACTTACACCCTGTATTTATCGAACTTAAGCATAGTTTTAGACTAGCTATCTTTTATTTTAGTAGACGGACCACACAGAGCGAGGCACGCTGCGAGGCAAAGGTGCTACGTAGACGTGCCACAGCCGAGGCAGTGCGTGCTCTTTGCTCGTCTGAGCAACCTGCCTCGGCCGAGGCACATCTACGTAGCACCTTTGCCTCGCGGCGTGCCTCGCTCTGTGTGGACCCGGCTACTAAAATAAAAGATAGCTTGGCTAAAACTATGCTTAAGTTCGATAAATATACATTAACTTTTAACAGAGTTTAGAGCTGATTCGTTAAAAGATTTACCACATTGTTAATACAAATCAAATCATAATCTTATTAAAAAGAAAGAAAACTACTAAGTATATGGAGGTACTTAAGTATTCTTTTGGCTCAAACTGATACGATACCCTACTTGAAAAAAAATAAGAGAATATAAAATAACATACATAAGTACCTACTTGTAATTGTTAAATGAGCTGATTCTATTTAAACGTGCCTTAAAACTGAGCTCAGTTTTTAGCTATAATATGATTGCTTCAATTTCCCACTAGTGCGAGGAATAAAATAAAACAATTTTTTTTAAATAATAATTAGTTTCAATTGGGAAAACAGAGGGCTTACCATGGTCGCACTTGTCACAGAGGCTGTCACGTTCGCACTCGCGTACTGGTGGGAGCGTGACAGCCTCTGTGACAAGAGCGACCATGGTAGGCTAGCAGGGCCACTTCCCGTTAAACAATACTAAGGTTAATTTCGTTCACTATGTATATGAAAAAAAAATTTTCAAGTTGTTGATCCAAAGTAATATTTTTAATAAAAATATATGTAATAGAGTATAAAATTGCGAATATTATATGAAAATATAGTAGGTGTCGCTAACTCGTATGTGGTAAAAAAAAATATTTAAAAATTTAATTAAAAAAAAATATGCTTAACAAAAAGTCAGGAAGTAAATTTTTTTTTATTTGATGTATCCCTAATATATCTATAAAATATCCAAAGAATAAGTCAATCGGATACGTGGTTTTAAAGAAAAAAATAAAAAACAAAATTTCTTTTTTTTAATTTTTTTCGTAAACGGAAATAGTTTGAGGCATAATATCCAGTAGTAGTGCATGTAGTAACAATACGAATAATCCTGCATATCAATATTTCATATTTTGCCAGGGGCGATTTTACCATGGCAGTCCGGCCAGGCCCTTTTTTCGACTTATTTAAATGAAAAATTAAATTATTCATTTCTATTTTAATAATCGCTACAAAACAATATATCTTAAATGAGTAATCATAAATTTTATCGGCTAGAATTGTAAATATGACTACTTAAATAATGTGGTAAGGAAATTTAATTAATACTGTCTACCTAATCTACGAATATACATAATTAAATAATTATGAAGTATTATGTAGGTAGTGTAGGTGTAAAACAAGCCCACGGGCCGTCTAACGTTAAGAAGCTACCGTAGCCGATCAATTTCTGGAAATTCAGAGTTTCATCTGCGCATTTATGTCCCTCTGATCCTGCAGAACAAGGGGATCATGTTCTTGACTAGAATAAATAGAACACGGCGTTCAGCAATAATTTCCGTATATAATTATCAGTTACTACTTTGCATTAGTCAGGGCTTTACTTATAAATTTAAGGTTGGTGGTTGGTATGGTGAATAAAATACAACATGTTATTTTCTCAGTTCACATATTTATTAGTTAGGTTAGGTAATTAAATAATTGAACATCTTCACTACATTCGTATTTTTCAAAAGTTTTCCATGAATACAGTATATTTTTATTGATGGTTGTTGACTGAATGGTTCAGCTTTAAAGTTTGTATTACATTTCATAGAATCTAGGAAATACCTATTACAAGACTAATTTCTGTTTTTCTTTATATTAAAAATTTTCCTCGAGCAAAAGAAATCCTATAGATACCATTAATTCAAAATTCACTGACAAATTTTATTGTTGACAGCAGGAACATAAAATGCGCCCTACTGGACTGAGACAGTTTGTTAGCGCAATGCGTTCAATACATTCCCAACTAGCAAAGAAGTCATATAAATCAAGAGTTATACGACCTTTAGCCATATAAGAGTTTTATAGTCGTTTTTAGTTAACCTGTTAGTCAAATAAACGTTATAAATCTGATAGTTTAGTCGTCCTACCATATAGTCTGATTACTATGGTAAATAAACGTTTTTGCGACTTAATTATACAACAATCATGTACAGGTTTTAAAGAAAACGTTTACTTAATGATGTTCAAAGTTGTATAAACGTTTTCGTCTTATAAAGGGTTTAGAAAAAAACAGAACCGTCGTAATAAGGTCATTTTTACAACGTCTACATAATTTTATTGTTGTATAAGTGATATCATAAAACCTTATCTCGACAGTTATATAGCGGTAGTGAAGGTAACTTCAATATGACAAAAAGATATCAGCGGGACTGTTATCTACCCTTTATTCAACAGTTGGTTATATTAACGTCAAACAAAAACTTTGAAAAACCTTTAGTTGTTGCCGAACTCGTTATATTCCTTTTATTGGACTATATGTTTTTAAATTGATTTTAAGTTACGGTTATAAAACATCATGCAATTTATAGTCGATTTGAAATTAATATTATAAAACATCAGTCGCCATTTCGTGAGCATCACAGTACTATTTAAAAGAAAAAAACCATGGACGTTACATCGTGGAAACGGTACAAACGAAGTGGTGGACTAGTAACGGCGGCTTAGTAATGGCGGACAATTTGTAGTCGTTATAAAAACCTTTACTTAAGATAAAGTTATATTGTAGTCGTATAAGTATAAATCCATGACTTGTTCCAAAATGGCTAACCTTAACTATAATAAAATATGAAGAAATATTGTTATAAATTATAATTATTTCGCATATATTAAGAGCGCGACAGCAAAAAACTGTAAATCATCATAAACTTTAACGGTAAAGTGACCTTCCCATACGAATTCAGCTCACGCCAAATGTGCAAACGCTCAATATATAGAACAATAATTTCTTTTACAAATCTTATAAAATTACCTTGTATTATTTTTCCGTACACTTTTTTGTCACACACACCAAGTTTTGCGCGTATCTAAAATAAATGTCAGGAGCAGTTTTATAAATAAAACTTAAAAACATTTATGTAACTTAAAAGTCCGATAAGCAATGAGTAAGGGTTATACTAAACCTTCTATAAAACAAAATGGTCAGTAATAAAACATTTATTTGATATTTAGGTCGCGTAAAGGTTTTTTGTTGTACTCTTTATACAACGTTTTGGTCATTCCTTAATCGTTACAATACTTTTAATAAACGATTTAAGTCGCCATGCAAACCTTTATTTAACGTTTATCTCACCAAAAAAGTCGTATAATTTGCGCCACTTTCGCCTTTTATAACCGTTTACCTTACGTTTATATGACCAACCAAATTAGACTAGAAGTTATATGCAAAACGTTGTCTCAACTTCTATATGACTATATTTTGCTAGTTGGGTTTATTTTGTGATAGATGACAATGGTTTGGAACAACCTGTATGACCCAGGTATTAAATTTCTATATTAAGAAAAAGTGGAATAGGAGCTTATACTATGTAGAAGAGGTTTGTTTGTACAGTGGCGTTCAGTAATCCTTAGGTATTGAGACTATATTAAATTAAATTATATTAAATTTTAGACAGGCAGCTGATGTTGCTGATAATCGCTAACAATCATATCGCGGCAAGATGCTCAAAAACATCGAAACGTGCACTCTAACGCCATGGTATGGAGGCCTGCTCAGTTAGTGAGCAACTTGGCGCTCCAATATATCTGATTGCAACTGTACTCTTACATCCAAATCAAAGTTCACTTCAAACACAGTAATACCATTATAAAATTGAGTATTATAAGTACCTTACTAAATTTTGCTTGAATTTTACAATGTAAGTAGGTAGGTGCCTATTTATATTACTAAGTGCCTATACATTTGGTTCAGATCAGGCTGACAATTAAATAAATATAAAGTATTGTAATTGGACATTCCGACACAAATCTTACCTACTCCAACGCGATAAGCTCAAGTACAGCGGTTTGTATTGTGGGTACTTAGCGAATATACCACGTAATTTTTTAAACACTGGCTAAATTTTGGTGAGAAGGGAAGAAAATCCAGTTCCATACATTTCACCTACCTACTAAAATATTGGAGTTCGTATAAAACAGCTGATTTATTGTCACTATTCAAATGTTAACCCCGTAGTAAAAGTTCTTGGTGACCTCAGATATGAACCCTCTAATTAGGACACAAGGTGGAAGTACTAGTGCCTGACGCTGTACCAATACTTGTCATCATAGATTGAGTTGCCATTGATAAGATAACATCAACGATTACAGCATTTAAACGATGAAACATTTGAGTGCCTTTAATGATGTAGTAACTACTAGGTACATAGCAATTTCAAAATAGCTTATTTCTAAATTATTTGCATTATTTTAAGATATGCTAACATTTATTAGGACTGAAAGTTAATATTTCAAACTCCCAATATTTGACATTCAAATTTGTCATCTATTGGGACTGCCAGCAAAAGCACATGTATTTTACTGGTATAATCGAATTGACTATGAAAATATATAATTTTGTAAAATTTCGATATTGTCACATTTGTCACCCTATAAAATAAATACTATTTAAATTATAAATATTGGATGTCATATACCAAAGAAAAAACGACCTAGATCACCAACGTCCGAGGTGGGAATCGAACCCACGTGCTCACCTTTCGCGGCTGATGCCTGCACCGTGCACCGCTCGGCCAATCGGTCTTAGCAACCACCAGTCAATGTTCTCGGTGCGGCGTCATATATTTATAATTTATATAGTATTAAGTAGTGTGACTACTGGGGAAAAAATAAAAATACAAATCAAAATATTTAGTTAATAAATGATTTGATTTGAGTTTTCACAATATCTTTAATAGATGGCAGCACCAGCTCTCTAGCTATTCTAAAAAAATTGAAACGTATTCTGGTAGGAGGTGCAGGCATGTATTGCTTGCCCTTAGAGTTAGGAGGCGCCTAGCATTGTGAGGGATTGCATATACCCGAGAAAATTGACTGGTGGTTGTTAAAACCGTGTGGCCGAGCGGTGCAGGCATCAGCCGCGAAAGCTCAGCACGTGGGTTCGATTCCCATCTCGGACGTTGGTGATCTTGCTCGTTTTTTCTTTGATATGTGACATCCAATATTTATAATTGATATAGTATTAAGTAGTGAGACTACTGGGGAAAAAATAAAAACACAAATCAAAATATTTAGTTAATAAATGATTCGATTTGAGTTTTCACAATAACTTTAAATACTTGTAAAGAAAATCGGTATAAACCTCTTTCTTTAATACCAAACTTGTCTATTGGCATTGGCCGTCAACTAAGTTCGGTGTCATAATTGACATTGTCTTGAATGACGGATAAAATATAGAAAGATTTGTTCATTGATACAAAACATAATTGTGATATAAAGAACTGCTAAAGAAAGGGCTTTAAATGTAGTTTCTTTCGCTTACAGGTAAGTACTGTAATA
>JALPQI010000822.1:0-164394 GCA_025490895.1 Thaumatotibia leucotreta | reverse complement strand
GCAAAACTGTGTTTTAATCTCTAGAGGTTAAAGTATTTTTTTTTAATCTTCTGGATAGACTATAGTTATGTTCACCACACTGCTCGTAAACACGCTGTTTGTCCTTCAATTTCAGAGCGCAAAACTGTGTTTTAATCTCTAGAGGTTAAAGTATTTTTTTTTAATCTTCTGGATAGACTATAGTTATGTTCACCACACTGCTCGTAAACACGCTGTTTGTCCTTCAATTTCAGAGCGCAAAACTGTGTTTTAATCTCTAGAGGTTAAAGTATTTTTTTTTAATCTTCTGGATAGACTATAGTTATGTTCACCACACTGCTCGTAAACACGCTGTTTGTCCTTCAATTTCAGAGCGCAAAACTGTGTTTTAATCTCTAGAGGTTAAAGTATTTTTTTTTAATCTTCTGGATAGACTATAGTTATGTTCACCACACTGCTCGTAAACACGCTGTTTGTCCTTCAATTTCAGAGCGCAAAACTGTGTTTTAATCTCTAGAGGTTAAAGTATTTTTTTTTAATCTTCTGGATAGACTATAGTTATGTTCACCACACTGCTCGTAAACACGCTGTTTGTCCTTCAATTTCAGAGCGCAAAACTGTGTTTTAATCTCTAGAGGTTAAAGTATTTTTTTTTAATCTTCTGGATAGACTATAGTTATGTTCACCACACTGCTCGTAAACACGCTGTTTGTCCTTCAATTTCAGAGCGCAAAACTGTGTTTTAATCTCTAGAGGTTAAAGTATTTTTTTTTAATCTTCTGGATAGACTATAGTTATGTTCACCACACTGCTCGTAAACACGCTGTTTGTCCTTCAATTTCAGAGCGCAAAACTGTGTTTTAATCTCTAGAGGTTAAAGTATTTTTTTTTAATCTTCGATAGACTATAGTTATGTTCACCACACTGCTCGTAAACACGCTGTTTGTCCTTCAATTTCAGAGCGCAAAACTGTGTTTTAATCTCTAGAGGTTAAAGTATTTTTTTTTAATCTTCTGGATAGACTATAGTTATGTTCACCACACTGCTCGTAAACACGCTGTTTGTCCTTCAATTTCAGAGCGCAAAACTGTGTTTTAATCTCTAGAGGTTAAAGTAATTTTTTTTTAAACTTCTGGATAGAAATAAAACTATGAAAACGGATAAACTCGCGTATATTAACTAATTTTAACTTCTGGATAGACTAAAGCTGATTTGTTTATTTTTTGGAAGTTGAGGACTTGCAAAAGAAATACCTTCTAATTTGTTATGTTTGAGTTGTATTTCGCATGTTTCCTCGCTTTAGTGTGGTGAAAAATGTTGTGTTTCACTCGGCAGCAAAGCTTGTTCAACTCTCGTGCCTTAAAACCCTCGCATCGCTCAAGATTCCATTTTATGGAATCTTTCGCTTGCTCGGGTTTCAATATTTGCACGAGAGTTAAACAATCACTTTGCTCCCTAGTAAAACAAATAACTATAATTTAGGTATTCTGCTAGGAAATAATACGTCACAAAGTTAATTTATTTGCTTTCATTTATTTAATTAGTATTTAGATAGGTTCTTCTATGCGGTAGAATGTAGATACTAAGCTCCAGACAATGTTATCTATTAAGCAAATTACACTTTTCGGTTTCCACATTTGATGGAATTGTTGAAAGTAAATAATTTAGTGATAAGAAATAGTGTTATTTGATATGACATGCATGGAGGTGGTTAAGACGTTTTCCCATCATTAAACTCGGGGTAACAACATGTTAAGGTGCATTCAGACATTTCAGACCAAACGAGCATTCACTATTCTTACCCCCTACTCTATACGAAATTCGATTGTTACACAAAACGTGATTCGTTGATTTCGTAGAGTGGGGGATAGAATAGCGAATGCTCGTTTGGTCTGAATGCACCTTTAAAGACAACTATCTCTGGGTGCTTAGACAAGTTGCCAATCGGTAACGTTTAATGGTCAATCGTAAACGAAAGGCAGCTAACTGTCTTTGTCGCACTAATATGAAAGAGTGACAGAGAAGGAAAACTACGATACGCTACTAAGCGTTAGCGATCGGTAACTAGGCTAGGCGTCCTGGTGTAATTTGTAATAAATCAACGTGTTTACAGAATTTTCCATGAAAGATGATACCCGACCTGCATTATTTGGCCGAGAATGAAGTATATACCTAGCTAGTGTATCTCTAGATGTATAATTTGATGTATTTTTTTGCCCTTACATGATTTATTAATGGATTACAATTCCTTGTGCTAATTGGAATGTTACCTCTTAATTTGTATGGTTAGCGCCGCGACCTGTCAACGCTGAGCCACCGCCGAACAGATGCAAGATAGATATGTAAACATGCCGGCATGTCCGCTGTGATCTAATTTTCTAAAAGCAGCTATGCCGTATCGGTAGCTATAAACTTTCAGTTCCTCGAATAGTTAAATGTAACTATGACCCTTATTGCAAAGCGTTTAGGCCTACAAACATTTACATTTGTCTTCATTTTCTATTGTAGTGCCTGTAAAACTTACCTAATACCTACCCAAGCGAAGAAATAGCATCGCATGTACATTACGTGTGTTGCAGATAATTATGCAAATTGTACTGGTTAGTTCTTTCCAAGGAGTTTCTTATCGCAACCGCAGTTGTATTGCAGCATTCACAACAAACAGTTGAAAATAAACATTCGTGATAAATTCGGTTTTTAATTTACCTATCCAGTGTGTTGCGACGCGTGACGTTTTGAACCTGACAAACCACTTTGCTAAAAATGAATTGATGAATTATGCATATGTGAAAACAAGCTGACAGGAGCTTGGACTGAGATAAATCCGCTTGCTTTCCTTATCAACAGATCAGGTACTTACCTATAGTGATAAAAATACCAGACCTAACTAAAACTATACGGCAGTTTAGTGTAGTGACTGTCACGGCGCACGGCCGCTCGTACGAAATGTGGAACAAAATATATACAAGTGTTAAATATTCTTTAATAACAGTGAATTTCCTTTTCCTGGTAAGTTAGGTAAACTACGCAGTATTTAAAAGTGTTGAATGCAATTTGACGTGAAGTGGTTTTTCAGATAAGTGGAATAATAATTCTATCGGTGGGGAGTTCTGTGCAGTCTGCTTACAATGGATACCACGAGTTTCTTTCTGAGAGGTTTTTCTCTCTACCCGCATTCTGCATCGCCACTGGGGTCATCATCTTCATCATCGCTTTCTTCGGCTTCTATGGAGCATATTCGGAGAACTATTACTTAATAATGGCGGTAAGTAATTAACACAAGTTATTAAACAATCGGCTTCAGCTATTTCAGAAACACTGGCCTCTTTTCATCACGAAATGTCAGCTATCTATTTTAAATTATGCCGTGTTGTGTCTTATAAACTCGAGGCATTTTCGATCTTATGTAACGGCTAATATCGTTGGTATTTGCATAATTTATGAATTTAAACTGAATTTTATGAGCTATTGTTTAGTTGTGTATAAAATTCTTGTCTGGCAACCTCGTAAACAGGTTTTCGCTTTTCGATTTTCTTTTATATCGATTTCAAATCGATTATCGATTTGAAATTCGTAAACCGTTTAACTACATGTGATGGCGTCAAGTGTATCTGTGTTTTTATCAATAGTTTACGAATCGATTGCAGAGTTATCCCGAATATAAAGATGATTATTGAGCTTCGTCAAACAATACATCACGTAGAATCACTTGTCTCGTGATAACCGGTTGACATTCGATATAGTGACGACGGTGACCATGAAACGCGTAGTTTTCAGCACACGCCCGTATACAGGGTGTAAGTTTAGTACGAGTGAATCTCTGAACAAGTTTAAGTATTTATTTGGAAATATAGGTATATTTTATTGAATACAGGCAATGTAAATACCTATACAAGACTCGAGTTAAATACTGGTTGACAAGTTATTTCAAAAACGTCAATTGCATTTTCGAGTCAATTTTCACCATTTACTTTTATTTAAATCTAAAAAAAAACATTGTTTCATTATAAACTTAAAATAACGAATGTATTCATGATAAAACTTGAATCTGTTGCCTGGATAAATTTATTGCTCGTAATTATATTTACACACTGTAGTGACGCCGGTGACCATGAAAGGCGTAGTTTTCAGTAATTTCAGCACACGCCCATGTAGAGCCTTTATATGGCTATCTTTTCTTTACATTTCGTTCGTCCTTGTCGCGATCTGAACGGTACGCAAGTACGGTTTTTTATAGAAAACAATTTGTATAACGATGACGAATAAAACGTAGGTAGGTAGTTATATTGTACATTTTCATCACACTTGCTTTCTAAGCGCGCTTCCTATGAGATTTTTTTAGCGATTTAACTTCTTTAGTTCAAATTACTGTATAGTTTTAAGGCACCCTGTTCTGGCACACCTGTGGCCTATACCACAAAACTTTACAAGCGTACAATTTTACAAAATTGTATAAATTCCCATACAAAAAGTTGACAATTTTGTAGAATTGTACGTTTGTAAGGTTTTGTGGTATAGGCCACTGGCTTCAGAGATCTGAATGAATTTCAATTTTACTTACTACTACCAATTTTGACCTTTACCCGTCTACCGATTTTGTCCGTCATGTTTCGTTAACAGCTGAGTAATTAAACGTAATTACTGGTAACCTTGCCATGCGTGCTAGATGGCTGACCGTCCTAGCATCTACGTAATGTTTACAAATTTTTAAATACTTATGAGTGTCAGTTAGACTAAGCGACTCGCGATAACACGACTGCTGGACATGAGGCCTCCCCTAAAGATTGTCACAATGACCGGCCTTGCATCACCCGCATCCAGCGAACTCCTGTGGCCTTCACCAGGTCATTATTCCATCTTGGTAGGGGGTTTGTGGGGCTACCCACGCTGAGCTTTCCGGTACGCGGTCACCACTCGAGTACTCAACGGCCGCCATCAATTTAAGAAAATATGAAGTTGTAATAAGAAATCGATGAAGATGACTGTCATTTTTGAAGGCCAGAGATCTTGCAGCAGACTCTTCGCTAGATGGACTTCCCAAATGACTGTCCAGAGATGTCTAGTATCTATATCAGCAGGAAACGAAACAGAGCATATGGCGGTTGACAAAAGCCGTATGCAGGAGATTGGCCGATGACGACGGATCGAGACGTGATGACTGGTGATCCTCAGTTAGGACACGTATTTTTTAAATATTTGAACTAAAAATTATGAAGATAATATTTATAGCCTATTCAAGTTTCATGTGACGTCTCAGTGTGGGACACAGTTTCGCACTTCCATTATCTTCCATTCATTTATCTTTGTTATGTATCTAGAAAAGTACACAATTATTGAACCCGCTCACAAATTAGCAGATAACAGACAGACAGCCTTAAAATAAAAATAGATATGGCCTGGTAAACCGACATGTCAGTAAAAACCTTGCTAAATTATTATTTTCTAATAATTAAAATAAATTCGGATCAATGTTAATATGTCTTACGATAGATTATTTAAATTAAAAAATGCTATATAAATTACATATACATGTACCTATTATTTGTCTTACAAAAAAAAGGCAATTTATTACTTTAATTTAATTTATTACTTTAATTTAATTTATTACTAAATTGAACCGAGGGCTACGGCGGCGTCGTAGCGCTACGAGCGTAGCTTAGCAGACTTAATCTAGCCAGCGTCCTTAGCCTAGTCAGCCTCCGTAGCCTAGTTGGTAACCCTGCCTACGAAGCTGGAGGTTCCGGATTCGAATCCCGGCGAGAGCATTATTTGTGTATTTATTTACCACAAATATTTGTTCCTTGGTCATGGCTGTCTATGTATTTAAGTATCTTCTATATGTGTCTATATACTCGTATACATCGTCGCCTGGTACTCACATCACAAGCCTTAATTGAGCTTACCGTGGGTCTAGGTCGATTTGTGTAAGATGTCCCAAGCTCCCAAGATATTTATTTATTATTATTTAATCTATCGCCGAGGGAATTTTGTAAGTTTTCACTACACAAGTTAGTGGAATAATAGGTTCGTAAACTATAATAGCTGTTAAATACCGTTCATGGTGTCGTGACATGGCGATTTTATACATGGTACCTAATAATGGGTTTAATATTCGCTATTGATCATGCATTCGATATCTCTTTGTGATAACAGAGGTACACAAAGAGATGACGCATTTATCTTCCTTATCGGTTCGTAGAACTATGTATATGATCTCTATCTGAACACCTGTATCATAGACAAAGTGGTAAAAGCATCTTTACTATATTTATACCTAATAGTTATTATGTCCGTGGACCTCTATACTGCCCTGCTAAGCGAAATAAATAGCGATATCTCAAAAATAGAGGCATTTGGAAATGGAATCGTAAGCTATAGAATTTAGGGTGCATGTTTGCATTAAAATTTATTCTTAAATATCGCTATTAATGCTCTTATGCTTAGCAGGGCAGTATAGTAGGTACCTAATAGTAACTATCTTTTGGTAATGGAGAGATTTAAAAAAAAAACTAAAATATAACCTTTAATGAAAACTTTTAACGTCATATTTTTTGAGTTAACGAAGTAAAATTTTGTATAACAACTTTTGCAACTGAAAAACTTCTATGCGATATACGATTTTGGTTGAGGGATTTCTGAAATGACGTCCACTAGGGCGGCAGCACTGAGGCGTCAGGTCCAGAAACTTGTCTAAATTGAAGTAGTAGTAGAAAAACACTTTATTGTACAGAAAATACAAATCATAATGTGATAAATAATCACTTTTTCATTCCAGTTCGCCGGCGCAATGATCCTCATGTTCATCTTCCAATTGTCAGCGTGCATAGCGGGCTACGCACTCAAGAGCCAAACCACAGTGCTGGTACAGACCCAGCTGCAGAACACCATGGACCTCTACGGACCGGACAAGAATTATGGGGTCACCAAGCTGTGGGATGAAGTGCAAGAAGACGTTAGTATAAATAATAAATAAATAATAACTTTCAGCTTTTGGAATGACTTATTTTACTTCAGTTTACAAATTATCAAAAATAATAAATGCATCTCTAGCCAAAGAGGAGATCTATGTTCAGCAGTCTTATGGCTAAAATTATGATCTCTGTACCATTCGTAGGCAGAATCCAAAAAAAGTAAACAAAACCGAAAAACGTGCACTATCCCATTATCTAGATTGTGTAATCTTGGGTTTATTACGAACTTATAACTTTGAACCTTGAGTTCACACACATTTTTAGATTTTATTGATATTTATTATTAGATTTATTAGTATTAGGGTCAACCAGATTATGTGTATATAAATTAATCTTATCTCAGGTTTAGAGGTGGAGATATGAAAGGGTTTTAGAACCCTGATTTTCTTATTGGGCGAATACAAGCCGACAGGTGGTTCTTAAGAATTATGTGGTCAACACATAATTTGTATGTCCCAAAACCGTTAAAACTTTCGCAATGTCCACAGGAAGACGCCCGTTTTCGCGAACGCTGTATGACAGTATGACCCAATAACGTAAAAATATATCTGCGAACGTGTTTCATGATATGCGTCAAAGACGATGCTATGGAAAGTCAGCCATATGTATTTAAAATTTTTGGATTGTACTGACAATTTATACTTCCATACTGTTCCGGCCCAGCAGCAATGCTACGTGCCTACAAATGTTGCTCATATACCGAAGTAAAACTAGTGTCTAAAATGTCTTGTCACTTGCAATCCAATCTTGTTGTAACGAATATTAAATTAAAATTATTATATCTACAAATGTGGTTTATATGAAGATTCCTTATGTCTGAACGAGACACATACTTATGTAGATTTCTACAATTCCAGTTCACCTGCTGCGGCGTACTCAACGCCAGCGACTGGCTACAGCACCTCAACACCCACGACACGCAGGGTCTACCAGTCAGCTGCTGCAACCGGGTCTATGGGGCCGTCACGACGTTCACCTGCAACGTCACTAGCGCCTACAGGACAGGGTGTGCTGAGGCGTTTGGCAGTTGGACGCAGAGCCATGTTGGGGCTATAGGGGCGGCTGGTGTTTTCCTAGTCCTTATTCAGGTAGACTTTTAAATCTTTCCCTTATTGGTCTGCTAACAGCGGAATTTTTCTCGGTCACCCTAAAGCCGACTTCGTTGGAGCGATAGAAACAAATGCTCGAAATTGGCGGATTTTGAAGTTCATTGTAGAGCAAACAAGGGCTTCGGTACTTCTACCAGTGACAACTCATTCACTTGTGATGTGACTTCTATGACCTATGACTAGTTCAACGGTAATAAGACGCGGTGTGCTATGGGATGGATAGTTTTCTTAGTCCTCATTCAGGTAGTTTTTCTATGAATTTTACATACTGGTCTGCCAACACCCACGACACCCAGGGTCTGCCGGTCAGCTGCTGCAGCCGGGTCTATGGGGCTGTCACGACGTTCACCTGCAACGTCACCAGCGCCTACAGGACGGGGTGTGCTGAGGCGTTCGGCAGTTGGACCCAGAGCCACGTCGGGGCTATAGGGGCGGCTGGTGTTTTCCTAGTCCTTATTCAGGTAGACATTTAAATCTTTCCCCTAGTGCGAATTTCGAAATCCGCTATTTTCGAGGATTTCTCTCTGTCACATTGTAGAGCAAACAAGGGCTTCGGTACTTCAACCAGTGACGACTCGTTCATTTGTGATGTGATTACTCTGACCTATGACTAGTTCAACGGTAATAAGACGCGGTGTGCTATGGGATGGATAGTTTCTTTGCTGGTGTTTTCCTAGTCCTTATTCAGGTAGACATTTAAATCTTTCCCCTACTTCGAATTTCGAAATCCGCTATTTTCGAGGATTTCTCTCTGTCACCCTAAAGCCGCCTTCGTTGGAGAAACAGAAACAAATGCTCGAAAATGGCGGATTTCGAAGTTCATTGTAGAGCAAACAAGGGCTTCGGTACTTCTACCAGTGACGACTCATTCACTTGTGATGCGACTATTATGACCTATGACTAGTTCAACGGTAATAAGACGCGGTGTGCTATGGGATGGATAGTTTTCTTAGTCCTCATTCAGGTAGGTTTACTATGAATTTTTCATACTGGTCTGTCAACACCCACGACACCCAGGGTCTGCCGGTCAGCTGCTGCAACCGGGTCTACGGGGCTGTCACGACGTTCACCTGCAACGTCACCAGCGCCTACAGGACGGGGTGTGCTGAGGCGTTCGGCAGTTGGACACAGAGCCACGTCGGGGCTATAGGGGCGGCTGGCGTTTTCCTAGTCCTTATTCAGGTATATATTTGAATACTTCAATTTATTAGTCTTCTATGCTTAGATTGGGTGTGTCTGTTAGTCGGCAAGCGTGTCCTAGCACTCGTATCGATTATGATATTGCTTGTGATGTAACTAGAGCGTAAAAGGTGTGCTGAGGCGTTTGGCGCTTGGAGGCAGAGTCACGTCGGGGCTATAGGGATGGCTGTTGTATTCCTAGTCCTTATTTTGGTAGACATTTAAATCTTTCCCTTATTGTTCTGCTAACAGCGGCCCTACTGCAAATTTCGAAATCCGCGATTTTCTAGGATTTCTCTCTGTCACCCTAAAGCCGCGTTCGTTGGAGAGACAGAAACAAACGCTCGAAATTGGCGCATTTTGAAGTTGTAGAGCAAACAAGGGCGTTGGTACTTCTACCAGTGTCACCTCATTTACTTGTAATGTGGCCAGTGTTAGTAGTCTTCGTTGGAGTGACTGAGACAAATGCTCGAAATTGGCCGATTTTGAAGTTGATTGTAGAGCAAACGAGGGCGTCGGTACTTCTACCAGTGACAACTCATTCACTTGTGATGTGACTACTATGACCTATGACTAGTTCAACGGTAATAAGACGCGGTGTGCTATGGGATGGATAGTTTTCTTAGTCCTCATTCAGGTAGGTTTACTATGAATTTTTCATACTGGTCTGCCAACACCCACGACACCCAGGGTCTGCCGGTCAGCTGCTGCAACCGGGTCTATGGGGCCGTCACCACGTTCACCTGCAACGTCACCAGCGCCTACAGGACGGGGTGTGCTGAGGCGTTCGGCAGTTGGACGCAGAGCCACGTCGGGGCTATAGGGGCGGCTGGTGTTTTCCTAGTGCTTATTCAGGTAGACTTTTAAATCTTTCCCTTATTAGTCTGCTAACTGCGGCCCTACTGCGATTTCTCTCTGTCACCCTAAAGCCGACTTCGTTGGAGTGATAGAAACAAATGCTCGAAATTGGCGGATTTTGAAGTTCATTGTAGAGCAAACAAGGGCTTCGGTACTTCTACCAGTGACAACTCATTCACTTGTGATGTGACTACTATGACCTATGACTAGTTCAACGGTAATAAGACGCGGTGTGCTAGATGGATAGTTTTCTTAGTCCTCATTCAGGTAGGTTTACTATGAATTTTTCATACTGGTCTGCCAACACCCACGACACCCAGGGTCTGCCGGTCAGCTGCTGCAACCGGATGTTGGGCACCGTCACCACTGCTTAGATTGGGTGTGTCTGTTAATCGGCAAGCGTGTCCTAGCACTCGTATCGGTTATCATATTGCTTGTGATGTAACTAGAGCGTAAAAGGAATGCTGAGGCGTTCGGCGCTTGGACGCAGAGCTACGTCGGGGCTATAGGGGCGGCTGGTGTTTTCCTAGTCCTTATTCAGGTAGCCATTTGAATCTTTCCCTTATTGGTCTGCTAACAGCGGCCCTATTGCGAATTTCGAAATCCGCTATTTTCGAGGATTTTTCTCTGTCACCCTAAAGCCGACTTAGTTGGAGTGACAGAAACAAATGCTCGAAATTGGCGGATTTTGAAGTTAATTGTAGAGCAAACGGGTCAAACGCAAACCCATGTTCGGAGTCTTTCCGGTGGACAATCTAAAAGTTAAGGCCTATAAAGCTTGATTTTCTTATGAAAGCCTAATCTTCATTAAGACGTCCTCTTTTTCCATTGCTTTGTATGATAAAAATTATTACTACCTGTCCACAAGCTGTTAACTATCGACCACAGGAAAGAAAAAGTGCGTGTTCAGCTGAACTGCAGAGCCCCTCTTTCCTGTGGCCAATAGTAAGCAACTGGGTAGGAGTGTAGTCGTGATTTTTATCATACGATTCAATAGAAAAGGAGTGCCTATAAATGACAATAAGGGTTTAATAAGAAAATTAACTCTCATAGCCCTTAACTTTTAAAATGTCCACCGGAAAGACTCGTAACATGATTTTAAGTTTGACCCAAACAAGGGCGTCGGTACTTCTACCAGTGACGACTCATTCACTTGTGATGTGACTACTATGACCTATGACTAGTTCAACGGTAATAAGACGCGGTGTGCTATGGGATGGGTAGTTTTCTTATTCCTCATCCAGGTAGGTTTACTATGAATTTTTCATACTGGTCTGCCAACACCCACGACACCCAGGGTCTGCCGGTCAGTTGCTGCTACCGGGTGTTCGGCGCCGTCACCACTGCTTAGATTGGGTGTGTCTGTTAATCGGCAAGCGTGTCCTAGCACTCGTATCGATTATGATATTGCTTTGTAATGTAACTAGAGCGTAAAAGGTGTGCTGAGGCGTTCGGCGCTTGGAGGCAGAGTCACGTCGGGGCTATAGGGGCGGCTGGTGTTTTCCTAGTCCTTATTTTGGTAGTCATTTAAATTTTTCCCGTATTGGTCTGATAAGAGCCCTACTGCGAACTTCCGCACTCTAACGTCGCCTTCGTTAGAGTATCAGAAAGAAATCCTCGAAATTGGCGGATCCCGAAGTTCATGGTATAGAGCAACCAAGAGCGTCGTTACTTTTGCCAGTACGAAGAGTCACTTATTAGCCCTTATTTAGGTATTCATTTAAATCCCTCTTTTATCAGTCTGCCAAAATGCTTACTTGTAAGAACCCTTTAACGGGCAAGACTGGAAAAAATCGTGGGTTCAAGCCTTGACGCCATTATACAGTGTGTGGTCTTTAACACGGGAGAAAAATGAAATGAGTGACTCCTTAGACTATCAGCAATAATCCTGTAAAGGTCCCAGTGTTTCAAAGTGGTTAAGTTCGGAGACATTGTCATTCAAAGCTATATGGACCTTTAGTACTGGATCTTGGCATCACGATGTCGTAGCTTGTCAGTCGCAAGACATCTTGATAGTATACCAGGTAGGAAGTCATAACAATAATTTTGTTTGCATTTTTACACTAATTTGATACGGTTTAAAAAAAAAATTGTACATTTTTCAATGATTCAAAAATGATAAGTTATTGATAACTTTTAATTCAAGTAAATGAACCCATAATAATGAAAAATACATGAACAAAAAATTTTTTTTTTTTTTTTTAATTACAATATGTGGAAATGATTGTTGATCAGCTTATTAATGCACCGTTTAAATTTTCACCCCGGTTGTAGGCCACACACTGTATAGTACGAGAAATTCTGTACAAGAAAAAAATACTAAGAGATAGGTAGTGCTATAGGGTGGTCGCTTTTGAGACCGGTGCCCTATAAAGGTTTAAATCTGCCCGTTAGCTAGTTACATACGTAGTGTGTGCCTACACATTTACTTATAATCTAACTTTTTAAATAACCCACCCGCAGGCCCACACTTAAAACTAGGTGATGGCTTTGAATGTGTTTCGTATTTAACGAGAACCTACATTATTCATAATATTTATGGCTTACCACTGTGTAAAGTGGACACAAAGTTAAAATATGTGTAAAGGGTAGGTAGATACATTTGTTGCCGTTATTTTTGTTATACTTACCTGTAGGTATTTTTACTTAAGTATCAGTAAAATACACAAGCTCAATCCATGCTCTAAAAGGAAATATTTATTCAGAATGGAGACCGTAAGCTACGCTGTAACTCAGCGTCTTTCATTACCTAACGATTTATATTCTGTATTGCAAATGTTAGTATTTAATGGTATTTTTTATTTAATAGCGCCTGCCGTAACCATACTTACCTATAGATCGCGCAGCAGTGCAAATTGTACAGGCGTTGTGTCGACGACACAAGTGCGAAAAAACATGAAAAGCGTAACGAGTGGCGATGTTTACGAATGTCCTTTTTGCACGTGTCTCATACGACTTTTTTTTAATACAGATGGCCCTCCGAAGTTTTGGACCTGAAGTAAAATGAGCTACTACTCGCACTAGCGCCTAAAAAAGGTACCATCTGTACTAAAATAGTACATTACGACAATAGTGCGAAAATCATGAAATACGAAACGAGTGGCGGTAAATCGACACCATCAGTTACGAATTTCCTTTTTTCACGTGTCTCGTACGACAATTTTTAGTACAGAGATGGCCCTCCAAAGTTTTGGACCTGACGTAAAATGAGCCACTTCTCGCACTAGCGCGTAAAAAAGGCACCATCTGTACTAAAAAAAAGTGTTAAATTATCTTTTTTTTTCAGGCTTTGGCTGTCGGCGGGGCAGTGTGGATGGCCAAGATATCCAGAGCAGAAAATGCGTTCCCTTGAAGAAGTTTGACGTGTTTGTTGTCATTACTAAGTTATAATTACGTTAAGTAATATTATTGCAGCTTAATAAATAATGTTAGCGGTATTTTCCTTTTAATTTATCACACTATAATCTGTATGATCAAATCATACATATTTACCTACGTGTCCGTAGGTACAGTTGTACGGTCGGCTTTAATAATATGTATACGATTTTGATCCTTATACCTTTGATATACGTTCCAAAATGTATAGGTACATATTATTAGACGTGACTATACAGCTAATGGTTTACTTTATGTATGTCCCTAAGGTACGATACTTTTTTAAGTTTGTCTGTACCGGATTACTTATCAGCCTAGGTATAATCGCCACAATGGGCAAGCGGGTAGGTGATCGCAGGAGTGTGTCCAATATGAT
Organism: Thaumatotibia leucotreta; assembly: GCA_025490895.1. Taxonomy (NCBI): domain Eukaryota; kingdom Metazoa; phylum Arthropoda; class Insecta; order Lepidoptera; family Tortricidae; genus Thaumatotibia; species Thaumatotibia leucotreta. Next base: position 150,547 of record JALPQI010000822.1, on the reverse strand, counting down.
GACGCTGCTGCCCATCATCAATCTTATCTACCTAATTATGTAGGTACTTAATCCAGATATTACTGATTTGAAATTTTAAGTAGGTATAAAATATTATTGATCCTGTTGATATACCTACCTGAAGGGTCCACGGAAAAAACATGTCAGTGCTTAAAAAGATCAGGGCAAATTCACACCTTATTAATGTAAGGTGGTTTTTCCTTCTGTAATTTGAATTGACTAGACATGTTCTTTCCGTGGACCCTTCACCTGCTTCCGATCTACATCTTCAAGTACACATACGGTAAGTAGGTCATCAGGCTGTTATTGTGTGTCATCGAGGATAAAACGACAGTATCGTTCTAAAGTAAGTGCGAAAATAAGCGCAACAAAACGTAATAAAACTAGAAGAGCATTTTCAATCCTTATTTATGCATTCTGGTGAGGAAATTGAGAAAAATATGACATTTTGCATAGGGTTAGTTGTTCAGTAGGCTTACGATGGTCTCGTGCTTCCGTGTTTATCTGCAATCTTGGAATAAAATCAATTATTTATGTTGTATAAAAGCGGGTATTTTAAAAACAGACGTTTGAATTGAAGTATGACAGTACTCCACGTTTTGCCATTAAGAGGCATACAAAATATTCCATAAAACATTGTGTATTGTATTCGGCATCACGATTTAACAAGTAAGAATGCAAAAGTATGCCATATGACAATAAACAGTAAAAACTAAATTTATTATTCGCATAAATAGGTATTCATGAAATATAAGCTACAATCATGGCAATTGTTCATTATCATTATTACATACCTAATACATACCTATATTATATAGATCTTAATTTTAAGGAAACATTACATATTAAAAAGACCCTATTCCTTCCAATAGGTATTTACCTACATCCTTATATAAACCGCACAAAAGCTGAAAATAAGACAATAAAATTGCACTCAGGATTATGTTTAATTATAATACTTATTTCCCGATTTCACAATACATTTGCGCCGTTTCTCTATTAATAAAGTTATGAAGTAGGTATTGGCAAATTATAATATTTGCTTCCGATACCTATATAAAAAAATATATGATTGCTAATTAATGTTTTAAGTCAATTTACAGTGGTAATTAGGAGTGCTTAGTGATAAAATTTATAAATATACTTGACACAATTAATTAAAAAGTGGAAACGTATTACATCGCGTACGTACGTTACGAATTACGAACTTTAAAGGGTTCGTGGTCTACGGGTGGGGTTACTAAAGAATTACCAAAAAGAAATTGCCAAAATTTCATTTGCCAAATAAAGATTTGCCAATATTATTTTTCCAAAAAAATGTTACGCAAACGTTTTATTTAGTTTAAGAATGTTAAGGCAATGAATCACTTACCAAGTAGTGTTTTCACTAATTTAAATTAAGTTAAAATGTTTCAGTTGGCAAAACATATTACTTACACTAATAAAAATAAGGCAATTCTTTTTTTTATACCACGTCGGTCGCAAACAAGCATACGGCCCGCCTGATGGAAAGCAGTCACCGTAGCCTATGGGCGTCTGCAATGCAAATGATAATATTATTTAATGGAATATTGAAACTCCATCAGTAATTATCAGTTTTTTCGAATACTAGGTACCTACGAAATTTTACTAGCGTTCGAGAAACGGGGCTCTGGGAACTGGTCGACGAAGCCCCGCTGCGCGGGGCTTCTATTTCTGCTCTAAGGGATAAAAGGTACCTAACGAAACTATCCAGATTAGGGTGGGGGAACTACAACTTGTTCTTTTTTAATGCGGCGGGCTTCGCCCCCGTCCCCCCCGTCCCCCCTTTTGGTTTTGCAAAGATGAGGATGCGTAAACAATTAATTAAAAATACTTAAGTATTTTTTAGACAACGCTTTTCACTCCGCCCTAGCCTAGAAACCTAACCAATCCAATTTGGTTTTACACTGGTTTATTACAATTTGTTGTTAAAATGCCTTTTTTAATGAAATTTCAAAAACGACAATTGTAGGCGCAGTGAAAATTTACTGTTCGAGTAGTAGGGAAAACAATATTAATAACAATGAACATTAGGATTATTAAATTTTAGGTAATTCGACGTTCGAGTAATCAGTATTAGGATAAATATGGTGTAGGTGCTTTAAATGGGCCAAACGAGTAGTAGGTATACCATTTAACATTGTGATGTAAATACAAACATGCCGCTGTAGTAATTTTATTTTGACAAAGTTATTTTACACAAAAACTCAATTTTTTGTCCTTATAACGTTTTGTCATAAGAAGTAATTTGACTAAATGTTTATTGTATAATTTTTTTTGCCTTAATAAAACATTTACCAAATGACCAAATGCTTAAATATGAATTTTCGTAGTAATGTTCTGCAGAGTTGGGCAAAAAGTAATATGATTACTTCTATAAATTACATTAATTACAGTAATCTGAAGGAGTAATCATATTACTTTTTGTCCAACTCTGATGTTCTGCTTAAAGAAAATTTGACCAAATGAAAATATGCGTATTGTAAACTTGCCAAAAATAGCATTGACAAATAAAACATTTGCTAAAATTTGTTTGGGTAATGAAAGACCAAATTATTTTTGGCAAAACGGCAGGATCCCTTACGGGTGATATGGATACCTGGTGGTTTCTTGAATAACTACCGCGGTAACCGAAGAAAATATTACATATAATAGCACAAAATAATTTTAGAAAAATATAAAGTCGTGAGAGTCTTATTAGAAAACTCGGATTATCTATTCTTTCTTCTTCATTAGGTACAATAAAGAAAATTATTACATTTTCAGATACTGGGTAAAGTTCATTAATTTGTGCCGCCACGTTATCTATTCACCTACACAAAGGAACTTGTATGATATATAATTATCGATGTGTGTGTATGCCGAAAATGACATGCACTTAGCATGTTAGTTAGCGAGGCAATGTACTTACGTACATAAATAAGCTAATTGGCTGAAAGAAAACCGGCCAAGCGCGAGACTGTTTTCTGGTTTAGGTTCGACAGAGGTTCTAAATGAATAAATAAAATAAATAAATACCTTGGGACATCTTACACAAATCAACCTAATCCCACGGTAAGCTCAATTATGGCTTGTGATGTGGGTACCAGGCGACGATATATATAATAGATACATACATATATATACTTAAATACATAGACAGCCATGACCAAGGAACAAATATTTGTGATAAATAAATACACAAATAATGCCCTCGCCGGGATTCGAACCCGCAACCTCCAGCTTCGTAGGCAGGGTCACTACCAAACTACCAACTAGGCTACGGAGGCTGACGAAAGTAAGGCTAAGTCTAAGTACACCTACATCACCTACAAGCGACCTAGATGCCAATATTTCGACTCAAGAAAAAATTGGCTTTTCACGGAAACATCCGAATTCATATTGCTGTCACAATGAACTTCAGTATATATCGCACTGAACCTAATTGAGACAGAGAGAAGAATTCGGGCGTTTCCGTGAAAAGCCGAAGAGAAAGGTTTTGCACTACATCAGTACCTACATCATTTTGGGAGTTGACTGCGAGATTCTCACCTAGCATATCAGTCATGTCATGCAATGTCCAGCAGTGGACGTCAATTGGCTGATGATGATGATGATGATATCAGTCATGTGCTCATGTGCTGTTGAACGTGATTCTACAATTCAAGGCTTCATATTCATTATCAGATTTAGGTCTTATAGTAGGTTTTTTGTCTTTTCGGTGTACATACCTAAAGTTAAGGCATGAAATTCAACTATTCATGTAACTCATTTTGGGATTGTACAACTCGGTGACCTAGGTTCCCGAATCTACAACCCGATGTAATAAAACTGTGACAACGTCAACATCATCATCATATCAGCCGAAAGACATCCAGATTTACGTACACTTAGGCACTGGTCTCACCGCGAGCTACTAAGCTATGAACTATTAGCTATAAACACGAACAAAAGATACACACTCCCGTGTAAATAAAAGAGACACGGCGATACTTGCCCGGCGGTGATAGCTGATAGCTGGGGGAGTATCGCCGTGTCTCTTTTATTTACACTATGAATGAATGTCTTTTGTTCGTGTTTAAAGGTGATAGTTCGTAGCTTAGTAGCTCGCGGTGAGACCAGTGCCTAACAAGGTATTAACTTTTATCCAGCGAGTGAACGGCTAGAGATGCGTTTAGCGTTTGTTTTTTCGACCGACAATGCATTATACAGGTACTGAAAACCATAGTCCAAAGCCCCATCCCAAGATTCTCAAATCCCTGAAGTCTCAAGTGTCACGGAAAAATCAAGGAAATACCGAAGTAAATTTACACCAAAGCGTTCGCGTTTGCATTTATTATTTTATTGGGTAAGTCATGTTTAAGAACTACATATACGTACTTACTTGCCAGTGATTTTACTACACTTACGTCATACACGATAACCACAAAAGGGTTTTCTACTGTCGAGCGGATCGCCACATTTTCCCCGTGTTTTCCTCGCGTTAGTCGCGCCGTGCCACCCGACCGAAGCGCGCGATACGATACCGCTGATAACTTATCAGTACTTGCTCACCTTAAAACTTAGTATCAGTGATACACTTGTGAAGTGAAGCAGCCAAAATGGTGGCTCAAAACAATTTGGAGTTGGGCATGAAGTGCATAAAATACATGCTGTTTTGTGTCACGGCGATTTTTGTGGTAAGTAAATTGATTTTTTAACCGACTTCAAAAAGGAGGAGGTTTACAATTCGACGAAATCTTTTTTTTTTTTATGTATGTTCCCCGATTGCTCGAAGACGCGTGAACCGATTTGAAAAATTATTTTTTTGTTTATTGCCGATGGTTTGAAAAACCTTGTGTTTCTATGTGTAAGGCTAGAAAGTGACGTCACAAGGTTATTTGTTCGTAATTAACGTAAAAAATGCTTCGTCTATGTTCTAATTACTTAGATGACGTGCTGTTTTTACTCATATTTACGTTCCATATTTGAATTTTGACGTACGCTCAACCAATTGGAACCCTAAGCTACTCTAGAACCTTGTCAAAATGAAAACTAGTATGAAATGTCTTACAATTTGATAGATAACGTTACTTTGACATGGTTCCTGAGTTGGTCTAGGATTCCAATTTGTTGAGTTGAGTGTACAATTCATAAGTAGTTCTTATTTAGTCAGCCTCCGTAGCTTAGTTGGAGTAGTGAAGAACACGAAGCTGTAGGTTCCCGGTTCGAATCCCGGCGAGGGCGAAAATAAATATTTATTTCTTCGTCATATTTGTATCTACATATTTAAGTATGTATATCTATTTATCTATTATTTATATCGTCTCTTAATAGAACCCACAAGACAAGCCTTAATTAAGCTTACCGTGGGATTAGGTTGATTTGTACATAAAATAGTCACATAATATTTATTGATTTACAGAACTAATAAAAGTCGTTTTTTTAAGAAAAGTTGTATTTTTCGAAATTAACTGAAAAGATACAACAATGCGTCATTTTTTATACCTATATTGGCGCATTAGCGTTAAAAGTACCCTATCGCGTTTAGTTTCATGGTGAATTCTTGAATAACTTGCTGCATTATGCTAATTTGACAAGGTAGTAACCTGAACTTACTGAAACACGTGATTTGACATTTGTTTAAAATACCTGTTATTGTGTAGGTACAAAATTACAAATGGGTATTTAAATGCTGTAAACGTCGTTTAACCTTTTTGTTCTAACAAAGCGTGACTTCTTTTCTTGTAACATAAAGATCTTATCTTTACCATGAATCACATTTGAGGTGCACATTCTCAGAAGGGCTTATGATCATACAAAACATTTGAAAATACGCCCTTTTAGAAAAATACTTTTATAGTTTGTTCAGTAATGAACAAATAATGACACTTTAATACAAAATGTCACGTCATCCGCGGAGGCGTCCGATTTGAGGTAACTAGTGATCACGTGCGTGTTGCCGTCCCATCATTCAATATGAAACAATGATGATACATGTGCTCAGAACTTTTTGATCCTTGAAAGCATCCTTATCAGTAGTGTCAGTACCACCACCATTATTTTGTTTTTATCATATTTTTAGTAGCCAAAATGGCAAAATCGGAATCTTTTCACGTGGTTTCGGCTTTCCCTATAGCAGTACCATGAGTTGTAAAGTATCGGATACGTTAGGTTTTACTCGATACGTAAAGCACAGTCGGGTCTTTGTCAGATTTAGGTTATCGTTTTTTCGGTGGACATACCTAAAGTTAAGAAATTCCTGTACTCATTTTGGAATAAAACAATTGACGGTACAATTAGGTTCCCCGGTCTAAAGTCCTATGCAATCAAATCGTAACATAGATTTATGCTGTTTACTTTTGACCACCGCCGAGTGGACAACTTTTGTTTTTCGGACTGACAATGACCCAGTCCATCGCGCTCGCTTCAATGTATCAGTGCGATATAATCTCACACTCAAACACAGACACACACACACACACACACTAACACACACACACACACTAGTCACTAACACACACACACTTCCACACCCCTATAAATGCTTAAAAATAAAATAATCTAAGTTTAGTTAAATTACTTTTTTAATTGTTGTTACGGAAGAGCGGTGCCTCCTGGCACAGGTTATTTTGTAAATAACCTAGGCTGCGTTTCTACCAGAGATGTGCGATGATGTGTTTCCATACAAATGACACCTCGCTCGAGTCATTAATAAGTGTAATTTGTATGGAAATACATCCTCGCACATCTCTGGTGGAAACGCAGCCTTAAAAGGAGACACTGGCAAGTGGCAACTATGAAATTTTGTACTGGTTGTTAAGGAATAAAGAATTTTTGTTTTTGAATATTGCTTTACGAGTTTAGTTTACATATACCTATGGAGTTAAACTTAACGTAACGTTTACTTTCCAACACAAGGTACGGCTACCTAATCTAATCCTAATCCTGATCGAGTCTTCGGCCAGTCAGGCAGTCAGACTGCAATTGTCAGTCTTAGAAATTAGAAATCACGGTGAGGTGTTTTCGGCTACTTTTTGATCCCCCCTTCACCCGGTGATATTTGGTGAGGTTCTAGGCCCTAGGGTAACCCCTTCCTACCCCCTACACAATCTCAAGTGTATTTTTATTTTTTACAATACCACTAAATAGCTACAGTAGTACATATTTAGGTACATAAGGTACATTCCAAGTTCGTAGTATCATATAATGTATCTACTTAGTAGGTACTTACACTTGTAGGCACTTTCCAGTAAGTCCTTCTGAAAAAATATAAATAAGTATTTCATAGGAATAGGTAAAATAAACGAGGATACAATAATTAAGTACCTACATAATTAGTAAGAAATTGTTAATACCGATAAGACACTGATAGTGTTCCTGATTCAGGTTTCTTATCGAGGATTTCACCAAATTACATTCTGTAAATATGAAACAAATGTTCACGGAAAATATCTGGCTGTCTTGCTCATCTAGAGCCAAACACAAACCAGAAATAAGTAAGAAATAAGTGTAGGTAGTATACTGTAATATTATTATTTGGTTGTTTACTACCTTTTGGTATACCTACCTATTTTTAAGTAAAATTCAGTCGAGCGGCCTTGTCTTTTTTCTTAATGTTTTTCAGAATGTATTGTAGGATTAAAAGGAAATGAACACTTATAGACGGTGATTCCAAAATTCCAAATATACCTAATAATTGATACTTTTTGTAGAACAAAATAAATCATAGGTATTGTTTTTATGAAATATTTTGATTTAGTAGTCGTCGTCGATGGCATTTAGTAGGTACATATTTTAATCGTGACTTTAATTCCCCACAATCGAGTTTAAAACTTCTAGAACCTTCTAACAGGCTTTAACGATGAGTGAGCTCAACCATTACATCAGATCAAACAGCGTTCTTAACTGACAATAAATGGATCTTAAGTATTAGCAATAAGGTTTACAATGCAGCAGTTTGATCTGATAGATGGTGCCTACGTTGCCACGTGGTTATGTGGGCGGCTTAACCACAGAATTATATCGAGTTCTGTGGGCTTAACAACTTAAACGTTATGTAGGTGTAAACAAAACACTATCCGATATAGGTACATATACATACCGTACCGTATACAGAGTGTTTTTCTTTAAGTAGGACGTATGGGGAAATCGGAAACTATAGAAGATAGGAAACAATACCTATTAAAGGTATTTTTTTGAGAAAATAATTTTAGCATAGTCAAAATGTTGGTAAAGTGTGAGTTTAACTTAAAATGTATACTTAATGGTGATTTTTTTGACGCACATCGACGTCATTTCATGCGTAGACAATTTTATTGTATCGGATCCAAAAAATCTGAACAGCAGATGTTAGTCAAATTGAAGAAAACCATTTCTCATATTACATCCACTGTGAAGTGTCTATTACTGCAGTGCAGCAGTAGCAGTGGACTATCATAGGCTGATGATGTATGTATGTATCTATCCATCATCATCATCATCATCAGCCTATGATAGTCCATTGCTGGACATATGCCTCTCCTATTAACTATGCGTATAGACGCATTAGGAGGTAAATGCCCATAATCGCCACGCTGGGCAAGCGGATTGGATATGTATCCATACGCATAGTTAATAGGAGAGGCCTACGTCCAGTACTGAACTGAGATAGGCTGATGATGATGATGATCTGGCTAACAGACAAACACACGTGCTCTTCAAAGAATGCGCGCACAATTCCTGCTAATTATCGTCATTATCATTCAAATGAAGACGATACACAAACAAACAATATACGTGGCGAAGCAAGGTCACCGCTACAATGGCGTATGGTATTATATTTATGGCTTTTCACTCATTAATAATGCAGGCAGGCTAGCGCCGTGCGAAAATCGATAACATTCCACTTGGCCTGACGTTGCGAGGAAATGTAGGTATTGCCTACGAGCTGAGCTTAAGGTCCCAGTACACATTGGTCCATTGGAGGCCAATCTCAGGTGGCTTATGATGGTCCCGTTTTATCCATTTATCGTGCTTCGCGTCACTTTCTTTGCATACTTGTTAGAACGTGACAGCAGCGACACGGCAAACGATTAGACGCGGTACCATCATAAGTGACCCGGGTACGTCTGAAAACTACGACCAAGACCACCGAGGGATGGGCAGCAGCATCCCTAAAGTGCGGTGGAGACACTGCGATCGCCAACCCGCATGCCAAGCGTGGCGATTATGGCAACTACCCCCCATGAATTTACAAACAAGGCCGCGGCCCCGAGGTTCCGGCGACCCCCGGTGCCCTGGTTATGGTAGCGGCCAGGGTGCTGGCGGGGTCAGGGGTGCGGGTGGCGCAGGACTGGTCATTGTGGCAATCTTTGGGGGAGGCCTATGTTCAGCAGTGGACGTCTTTCGGCTGATATGATGATGATGATGATTATGATGACCATCATAAGCCTACAGGCCTACACGATCGGACCCAACTGCCAACCATGGGTTGACTTGACATAACAACTGAACGTGTAGAACGCGGTTCTGAACCGACGTTTGGTTGATGCTATTGCTAAGTATGCCAAGACGTAAACAAACATTAGCCTTCATTACTGTCTACTCCTCAGAAATCATATGGATAACCCATCCGTGCTCGAGCGCATAGTCCATCCTCATCCCTAACAACTATACAAGTTTACAGCTGCAGTGGGGCGCCGAGTGCGCCGCCCTAGAGACCTCCTTACTATTCCATATCATATCCGCACCCATCAAACTTTCAACGCACCCACCCACAGAGCTATAGAACTAATAACTTTTTAGCTACGATTCAAAATGCCGACATTTTTTCTGATAGATGGACACAACTTAATGAATGTAATATGTTAATGGGTATGATTTAAGGTCAGAAACAATATGTCATTCCGTTAAAATCAATGAAATGGATCTGATTAACTTAGAGACACGGAAAATAATTTTGGACGACTGGTGTAAAATTAAGGGCATAACAATAAGAAAGCTCGTTAAAAAGTATAAGTTCACTTCTGCAGGCATATACAAACCGATAAATAAGTTCGGCAACACTTTAACTTTAGAATATCTGCCCAAGAGTGGAAGAAAACAGGGACTATGGGACCCAGCGTTGCATAAGCAAGTAGTACGAATATTTTTACAAAATCCAACTCTTTCTGTCCAATGCTACCAAAAAAGCGAAAATTCCGTCTTTTATGATACAAAAAATTAAAAAGAGACCTGATCTAAAGACATATAAAAAACAGAAACAACCTAAAAGAGATGACAAAAAGTCGTATCAGTTAGAAAACGGACAAGTAAACTGTATGATCATGTGCTGACTAAGAAAAAGCAATGTATTATCAATTTATCATGGACGACGAAATATACTACAAAGTAGATTTATAAACGACCCCTGGACCTTAGTATTGTACCATGCCCGCTGGAAAAATTCTCTCTAAACAAGATACAGCCATCAGTGTTGAAAAAATTGGTAAATAATACTCGTATGGCAAGCAATTTGTCAACGTAGCATGCGTTTCAATTTTTTTTTCACCACAGGTAGTTTAAACGCTGAAGTATACCAAGAAGAGTATAAAAAAATAAGACTGCTGCCTCTCATTAAAAAGCATAGGATGCCTACTTTGTTTTGGCCTGATTTGGCGTCATGCTATTATTCGAAAGCCACCCTTGAATGGCATAAAACAAACAAGGTTGATATAGTCGAAAAAGACATGAATCCCTCCAAGTGCCCTGAAGTACCCCCAATCGAAAGGTACTTGGCTTTTATGAAGCGGCAGCTTCTAAAAATGCCAGAGCTGCAACATCAGCCGACGACTTAAAAAAAAAGTGGAACAGGGTGTCAGGAAATATAGCAAATGTTGTCGTCCAAAATCGAATGAAGGACATCCAGAAGAAAGTAAGATTGACGGCTAAATAGGGGTCCTATGGCAGTCTCTTTAGAACATAGTTCTAGAAAAAGTGTTATATTTTAATTTATTTTTTGTTTTATTTCAAAATATTACTTAATATTAAAGTTGTGTCACTTTTATCTTGTCTACTTATAATTCGATACGGTCCTTAATGTTATTTATTTTGAGATGTGCCGTCAGTCACCTAAGATCTAATTCTTAAGGTCATTTCAATTAGTATGTATGAAAACGACAAAAAAAAATTTTTACGACATTAACAAAAGTCGATATACCAAGCAATTTCTATTAATGTCCCAAGTAACCTATCCAATTTAACGGAAATATAAAAAACCCCCTGTAGTATGAAAAAATTTGTACAATAAAAAATACAAAAAGATAGTTCTATAGGGTGGTCGTTTTTGAGACCGGTACCCTATCAAAAGGTCTTCGTTCGCACATTATAAAAACTCAACGGCGACTCGGCTCTATGCCAAATAATGAAATTTAAGCCCCATGATGTCATATATTCTAGGTTTAATTTCAAAAAATGATATTAAAGGTTGTGTACGACGAGTGGTCTACCCGTCGTTCGTCACACATTGACCACACGTTGTCAACTAGTACCTATTTGTCTCTGATAAGTCTGATATTCCCATGAAGGATCGAGATATCGTAGTAGGTCTGTAAAATAGACAAGACAAGATGCTCAAAATATCCGATTTTCGCGGTAGGACAGAACGATAAAGTTAAGTATTCCGTAAACTTGTAATCGCTTATGCGTCACATGACGGCCATCACGCGGGATTACCTTCGAAGGCTCTCGGCAGTGGCCTTCATGTATATTTAGAAGTTGACTAGAGCCTTAGGTTCACTCGAGTGAAAATCTACCTAAGTAAATCGTACTTAACCCTTGGTATGTCTAAGCACTGTTCAGTGACGTGGAAACTATCAGAAACAAATATTCGCGACACGCGAGAGGCCCTTTATCGGACATCGCCGGGCAGTAAACTCAGTAACATTTTGTTTTCAACTTTTTTCAGTAAGTACATAATTATATTTTTGTACTGTAGTGATAGTCAGTGATGATGAAGTATTCAGATTTTTTTGATGGAATCGGGACGGTAGGTTTGACAATATTTATTTTGTTAGAATTAGGACTCTAGCCAATTTCGATTCGTTAGACTAGTCTCAATGAATACTAAATGAAATGACTTAAGTACAGTCGGTGATACAAACATACATATGTACTGAAAATGTTATTATTGGCAAAAATATTTACTGTGATTTTTTGCACAATCTCTATATTTTATTTGTATTGTGTAGTATGTGTAGATTTGCGAGTGTTGGCATTTTTATAGATAGATCCAAGTGGACATATTGAAATTTTCTTCTCAGTCACCCGTTGACCATTGATCACGAATGCTGTTACGAATTCGAAACGTCGCAATGTTAATAATTATAATCGCAATAGTTATTATTATAAGACAATATCACAATGGGCATTATTGCAATAAAAATATTTTTACAGTCTTAGACCGAGCGCACACTGATGGTGCAGTCTTGACCTTCAACTTGAATTATAACGTTATTTAATGGCGCTTGTACACATTCGCACAGCGCAGGCAAATAAAAAAAACCGTTACACATAAGAACAGCAAAGCAATCTCACGATCTCACTTGAGCGCATAGATGTGTCCAATATAGACCTTCTACACGATCGGATCCAACCGCCAACCGTCGTTATCATTTTTAGCATAGGTTCCACACGATCGGGTGGTTGACTCAACTTGTCAGTTCTTTATTCTTTATTCAACAACAACCATGTAAAAAACAGCTTACGCCAAGACATTACATGTGGAATTATTTATATGCTAACATAATTCTAGTAGTCATCATCAGCCTATGATAGTCCACTGCTGGACGTAGGCCTCTCCTATTAACTATGCGTATAGACGCATTAGGAGGTAAATGCCCATAATCGCCACGCTGGGCAAGCGGATTGGCGATCGCAGTAATGTGTCCACTATGATGACGATGCTGCCCGTCATCAATCTTTAATGAAATATGGTCAGTGACACTTCAATCCCTTAGTCGACTTTTACGACACCCGCAGGAGGAGTTGGGGTGGTGACAAATGTATTCTTTCTGCCGTCACCACACGGCCATTCTAGTAGTAATAACATTTTATGTCAAAATGAAAAGGAAAAATTATAGGGTACAGTAGCAGGCATTAAGGTAATGGTTAATTTTTCGTCTAAGTTGTGTCCATCTATCAGAAAAAATGTCGGCATTTTGAATCGTAGCTAAAAAGTTATTAGTTCTATAGCTCTGTGGGTGGGTGCGTTGAAAGTTTGATGGGTGCGGATATGATATGGAATAGTAAGGAGGTCTCTAGGGCGGCGCACTCGGCGCCCCACTGCAGCTGTAAACTTGTATAGTTGTTAGGGATGAGGATGGACTATGCGCTCGAGCACGGATGGGTTATCAATATGATTTCTGAGGAGTAGACAGTAATGAAGGCTAATGTTTGTTTACGTCTTGGCATACTTAGCAATAGCATCAACCAAACGTCGGTTCAGAACCGCGTTCTACACGTTCAGTTGTTATGTCAAGTCAACCCATGGTTGGCAGTTGGGTCCGATCGTGTAGGCCTGTAGGCTTATGATGGTCATCATAATCATCATCATCATCATATCAGCCGAAAGACGTCCACTGCTGAACATAGGCCTCCCCCAAAGATTGCCACAATGTAATGAACCATAGTTCATAATATACTGAACAGTTTTTGTTATATAAAGTTGAGTATACGTATTTATAGGGCCCTAAAGTTGTCTACTTACATTTAGATACGGTCCTTAGGTTGTAGGTAATAAAGGTACACAAAGATACACTTGATCAGTCAATTAACTTATTTTTTTAATAACTTAATAACAGTAAGAGTTAAGACACTAGTTTCTTAGAGAAATTGATTATTTTTGACCTAAATAAGTTCGGTACCTACTAGAGGTGTGCGCCGATCGGCGTGGCGTCCGCCGCCGGTCATTTTAGCCATGCCGCCGCCGCCGATGTTTTCATCGGCGTGAAATCGGCGTGAAAATAATTCTTAATTTTTTTAATTTGTTTTGTGTGCGTACATTGCAACACGTCATTAGAAGTATCCAAGATTATATTTCTCAAACTTCGTGTAGGTACTTAGGTAGATCACGCATCATTACCCTAAAATTTATTTAATATAAAGCAAATTTACCTGCATGCCAAACAAATTAAGCGAACAGCTTTCCGTGGTTTGTTTTGGAGTTATTACAAGATAACAATAAATAACGTGTGCGATACAGGCAATATAAACTCGTTGTCAACGGCGCAAGAGTGCGAAGTGCGGGGCGTCCGCACGCCGAGCAGGTGGCAGCCCGGCATCATAAGCGCGGGGAATCAGTCAGCCATTTTGAGTGGACGCGGAACGCACGCTTAAGGTTACGCAGCAGCCATGTCGGACTATTTTGATAGGCCTTTCCATCTGTGTCAGATGTTTAAAGCAGCATCCAAACGACACTTGTGTTCGTTGCTGTATAGCCCAATGCGGGAGAGGATCCCGCGTCCACACACAGTCCACGACAGGTTTGTGCTCCCCTAGGTGGTCGAGGGTTGGAGGCCTGCTCATCGCGCCTCGTACGCTTCTCCTTTAGTGAGGCGAACCAGGATTTGTCGTGCTTTGATTGACCATCATGGACAACGCGACGCCACATCGGCCGGTCTTCGGCGAATTGCTGCCATTGGTTGCATGGTATATCGAAGGCAACACGCAGTCTTTAAAACGTAGCAGAGGCCTTCCGACCGGCCGCTTAGCGTCTGCAACCTCTCCAAGCAAGATTTGACGTGGCAAACGAGTTCGTTCCATTCGATACACAAGCTCAAGCCACCTTAGTCGTCTCTTCTTTACTATGGCTGTGATACTAAGGAGCTGTGCCTCGCCTAGAACAGACTCGTATGTCACGTGATCCTTCCATGTGATGCTCAGTATGCTCCGCAAACAACGCATATGGAAGGAGTTCAGTCGGCGCTCTTGTTTTGCGTAGGTTGTGCAGGATTCAGCTCCGTACAGGAGAGTGCTTAGGACACACGTTTGGTTTGGTAAATTAGCATTTTTGTTTTTATCGGAAGATGTTTGTTATCCCAAGCCCATGCAAGGAGCCTGCCGAACGTAGTGGCCGCTTTACCGATGCGGGAGTCGATCTCTGCGTCAAGTGAGAGATTGCTCGACATGAGCGAGCCAAGGTGGCAAAACTTGCTGACCACCTCGAGAGGCGCGCCTTTGAGTGCGATCGTTGGTTGTTCTGAACATCCTTGCGCTAGTATAACGGTTTTCTGGCGTTAATGGACATGAAAAAGAGGTCACAAGATCTTGAAAATTTATCCATGATGGTCTGCAGCTGAGATTGACTGTGAGCGACGAAATCAGCATCGTCTGCAAAGAGAAGGCTGTCAACAAAAAAGTCCTGCCTATGTCGCTTTGACTTAAGCCTTGCTAGATTATACATCTGACCGTCGGATCTTGTGTACAGATGTATGTCCTATAGATCGTCTCCAAAAGCAACCTTCAAGAGTACAAAGAAGAAGATTCCGAAGAGAATGGGTGCCAGTACACAACCTTGGCGCTCGCCCCGGCGTACGTTGAAGGGAGCAGATGTTTCGCTGTTGTGGAGGATTGTCTGCACTATCTTCAGGAGCTTTGGAGGACAACCCACACTAACAAGAACCGAGTACAGTCCCTCTCTGCTCAGTTTTAAAAGTTTTGTTAGGTCGACAAAAGCCACGACCAGAGGACTCTTTTGCTCCCTACACTTTTCCTGTGGCTGCCTAAGCGAAAATATCATGTCGACAGTTGACCGCTGGGCCCTAAAACCACATTGTGCCTCTGGACAGTCTGGACATACGCGGTCAGCCAGCTTTTGTAGTTTAGCCAAAGTGGCCCTAGCAAAAGCTTTGCCAACGATGCTAAGAAAGGATATACCACGGTAATTGTTGTAATAACCGCGATCACCTTTGCCTTTGTATAGCGTGACGATATTAGCATCGCGCATATCTTGAGGCACGCATCCTTGTTCCCAGCATTTGGTCAGGTTGTTATGAAGGACGGGAAGGATCTTATCTTATTGGTGGGGCCTTTACGGATACACTTCGACCCATTCGGATCTTTTGTGTAACTGTCGGGAAGGATACACTTAAGCTTAACGATTTCGCTGGAAATTTTGTCTTTGCCCGGGCTTTTACCGACTTTAAGCTGCTTGACGGCCAGATAGAGTTCCTCTACGGTAGATGCGGAGTCTAGCTCATGCCAAGTATCCAGGATCGGGAGTAACCCCATGGCTTCTGGTTGAATGTCGACTGGACACGAGTAGAGACCGGTGTAGTGTTCCACCCATCTTGCCATTTGACGACTGCTGTTTGTTATGACAGAGCCGTCAACTTCCTTTAGAGGAGCCGTCTTTTTTTGGATAGGTCCAAGAGCTCGCTTAATACCTTGGTAAACACCGCCCATGTTTCCTGTGTCCGCACATGCTTGGATTCCTTGACAGATTTCTGTTCAGTATGCATTTGCATAGAAGTGAGAGCTACGCTGGAGAGAGGCTTTCAACTTTTTGAGCTCTACATGTGCGGCATTACAAGGATTAATGCGGAAGTTTAGAAAAGCCTACCGTTTCAAGTCCAAAAGGGGCAGTAAGTGCTCCTCGTTTTTGAGTAACCAGTCGTGGGACTTTACCTTCTGGTACCCAAAAACTTTTTCTGCGGTGTCTGTGAAAAGGGACTTTATTTTGTCCCATTCGCTTTGTACTGGCACGGAGCGGTCCCACGCCGAAATTTCATCGTGAACTATAGTGCCAAACAACTCCACAGGTCTTGAAAAGATTGATCCTCTTTCGACCAAGGGGCTTAGAAGAGTGAATCCTTTTTGGCACTAATCTGACTTTGGTGGAGACAAGACTATGGTCAGTGGCGCTGTGGAATGTCCGTGTATGGAGCGTTTCCCGCGGGTCCCTCCTTCTGGTAAGGGCACGGTCTAACTGATGCCAGTGTTTTGAACGGGGGTGCATCCAAGAGACTTTTCGTTTTTTCTTGAAAAATGTGTTGGTGACGTTTGGTATTCGACAATTGGTATTTAGAGCAGAACTCCAACAATAGTTGTCCGTTGTCGTTGAGCTTACCGACACCATGCGCACCTAGGCAATCGGGCCAGTCAGTATTATCCTGCTGGCCGACCCTAGCATTAAAGTCACCCATAATGTGAAGCCTATCGAATGGACGCACCCCGCTAACAACTTCGTTGAGCTGGTCGTAGAATTGGTCCTTAGCCTCAGCTTTTGCGTTTAGCGTCGGTGCGTAAGCGGAGATTAGAGTAACATAGCCGCTTTTAGTAGTAAGACGCAAGACCTTGATGCGCTAAGATACACGTATGGGTTTCTCTATTGCATCATTAAGATTATTGCGGACTTTAAATCCTACTCCGCGCTCCCGCTTTTCCGAAGAACTCTTACCCTTCCAGTAAAAAGTGTAGTGAGCCACGCGCAAAGAGCCCTCATCCTCAATCCTGGTCTCTTGTAAAGCTGCATAATCGACGTTTAACCTGTTAAGTTCTACATCGATACTGTATGTTTTGTGCAGGTCTCGAGCGCAATCAAGGTTTTCACCGGTGTTCTGAAAACCTGTCCTCATTGTTCGGACGTTCCATGTCGCAAAGCGCATGTAGTGAGAGATATTGCAGTTTTTAGGGGTATTTTTATATTCTGAGCAGGTGGTTAGTGTTACAGCGTCAACGTCCAGCTGTAAAGCTTGTGGGCCAATTCACCCACACAGGACAAGTTAACGCTGAGGCGGATCAGTACCTTATTGGTCGAAGATTGCTCAACTTGAAGCAGGCGGTAACTGATCATTGGACTTTCGATGGATCCTCCTACTGTCGGGAGTGTCCCCTGGCACCCGCACATACGACGCTTATTCGTGCGGGCTTATAACCGGTAACTGCCACTCCCCGTGTTGTTTACCCCCTGCACGGCATCGGCAGGTGGCCGAAGTGTCCTCTCCGCGGATGTTGCTGTGCCTGGGACCGACGGCTTTATGGCAACACGGGTTTGCCCAGCACCCATGCCCCCCCTCTCTCTCTCCTTCCCACAGGAAGGACGAGTCAGTACGTGTGGTGCCGGTTTGGTGCGCCTAAACGGTGACTCCAGGTACGGGTTTATTATTAGTTTTCCTTCTTTTTGGAGGCTAGGTGTCCGCGTCTCGATGTTTCGAATCCCTTAGTCGCCTCTTACGACACCCACGGGAAGAAAGGCGGTGATGCTATTCTCACCCGACATCACACTGTCATTTTGATAGGAAAGCCGTAGAAAAACATTAAATGTGTGAACATGTTTAGAAATTTTGAATAAACACGTTATTTTTAAAATTCTAACTTGTCTCTTTCATTACGCCGATCACGCCGATTACGCCGCCGCCGCCGGCCATTTTCAGACCGGCGGCCGCCGCCGATGGTTTGGCCATCGGCGCACACCTCTAGTACCTACAGCAAATATTTCGGATGATTTAAAAAATTATTTGGCGGTTTTTGCTGCTGTAAAGTATATTATTGCACCTAATGTACCTATTCTATTGATCCATAAAACACAAATATTACCTGAATCCAAATCGATCGAGACGCGTCGAGATAAGATAAAATGTTTATGTAGAACGTTATCACAGGATATCACGCTTGAAAGTACATAAAAGCTTTGTGCAATTATGTGTCACATTCGGATATCTATTGAAAATCTTTATGACAACACAATGTTTGTAATTGGTGATAGGGATTTTCCCGAAAGTTCTTGTAAACTACTACTTTTGTGTATGATGAGCTCATGTCATTTATCAATTATTTACTTATTAAATTGCACTCATGAATTCTTAAATAGTACAGATATATCATATTCATATTCATATTCATATTCATATTTATTCATAAAATATAATTTTACATGTCAAAAAAAAAAAAAAAAATTATAAATAAATGTCAATTAAATTACAAATATTACAATTATTCATCAAGATATTCAAATTAATTCATAGGTAATACAGAATAGGTAATAAAAAATAAATGTTTAACAATATCTGACATGTCACAATAGGCATTATCGAATAATTAAAGCTATAAATTACATTACAATTAAATTAAAATAAGATTCATTATCATTACATATTATTATATTCAGACATGTCATAAAAAGCCTTTTTGAGCAACCATCTCTTTAATTTAGTGTAAAATAACATGTCAACTAATATTTTTGTACCTCGCTCTAAGCCCAATGAGAATTTTTTTGACTTTTAAGCGATTCGTCCGCTCGTAAGTATATTCTTCAAAAACATATAAACCTTTTTGAAAATCTTAGCCAGTCACTTGTTTTCAGTAATAGGGGCTACGACTTGTTGTCAATGTTACCTGTTGCCTAGCTAAATGATATTAGAGTTTAACCATAAATTCCAAATACATACATGTGAGTGGTTAGCGATAGTTCTTTAAAAATACGGAGTTAATATTGGACACTACACATGAGGGAACTACTTAAATGTATTTAGTCACTAGTGTTACTACGCACGATGTGTGTTGAGTTTATCATCGTGTAATTATATGTATTTATTAGGTAGGTATTATGTCCCACAATAGTTTAATTTTAATGAGGGAATGCTGGTCAATATTTCGCTCAGCGAATAAGCATTGCCATACAACGTGGCAATGCGGCCAGCCTTCTAGGCACACTGCCCATTGGTAGCGTTTGGGAGATTTTTTATTAGTAGTTTCCTTTTATTTAACATATATATATATTTTTTGTGTCGTCACAGTTCTACTTTATGTATTCTAAACTGTACGTACGATGTTGCAAATAAAATTTAAAGGGCATTTTCTCCGAGCGTTTCAACCGCCGTGACTTCGGTGGCAGCCTTATCTCGCGAATCCCGTGAGAGATGCAAGAACTTTATAGATAGACTATGATAGACTAGTTGACAGCTACCAAGATATCCAAAAAATTTATGAGATAGTCACGGAAATCAGGTAATAATGTTGCCACGTAAGTCACGGCGGTTGAAACGCTCGGAGAAAAGGCCCTAAAAAAATATACTGTGATTATAGAAACATCTCCTTCTTATACCAAGCGTTATCCCAGCCTTTTTCCAGGGTCCGCTTTCCTGCTACATTTCCTCCACTTTACGCGATCCTGGGCATCTTCTACTGTAAGCCCATTCACACTCATGTTAGCCTTCACGACATCTAGCGATCGCTTCTTTGAGGGAACAATTTCAATTGAATTTTCCAGATCACATCAGCCCTCATAATCTCAGTGGGTACGACAATCTACGCAATCTACCATGACGTGTCCTTCTTCCTGGACCCGCACTTCTTCTCGCCGGCCACGCTGGTCATCGTCATCGGCGTCATGATGCTCTTCATCTCCATGTTTGGCTGCGTCGGCGCTTGGAGGGAGAGCACCTGCTTGGTTAACATTGTGAGTGATTTTTCTCCTTCTATGAAATCCGACACACTCTCACGTAGATCACGTAGATCATTTAAGGTAGATGGATAGATTAGTATACACTCGTAAGCAATTGCCACTATACATACAATACCTTCCGTGGAAGTGAATGAATAATACGGGTAGAAATGTTTTCCCACCTCTTTAATCTTTCCAAATGAATCTAGCGAAGATTTTGATTTGCACCATTTAAGAAGATTGTATAAAATGGTGACGATATGGAATCGCCAGTGACATATTATTTCCTTCCAGGATGCTTAGCCAAGTCGCCAATCGCTAACGCTTAGTAGCGCATCGTAGTTTTCCCTCTCTGTAACTCTTACGACAAAGACAGTTACTTAGCTGCCTTTCGTTTACGATTGACGAATAAGCGTTAGCGATTGGCAACTTGTCTAAGAACCCAGTTATCTAGCATCTTCGTGGTGACTGCAGTAAGAATAAGCAGGTGCATTTATCACCACACCAACTCTTCCCAAGGGTGTTGTAAAAGTCGACTAAGGGACTGAAATATACTGCAGCATAGCGAACACACTAAAACAATTGGGCATTTTCTGCGTTCAGATAATTTAGGTCAGCTAGTTTCTTACACTCTTGAAGAAACTTACGTTGTTTGAAGCTCTTTTCAAAAAATTGTCCCTTGATAAATAATGTGAAAAAAATTACTTCGTCCGGGCAGAGTGATCACTGCGAAGTTAACTGTCTAAAAGTCAAGAAAAACCAGGTAGATACGACTTTCATACGCAGTTTTAGAATCATACACATTTAAGAGAATTACTCATTTGCAATTTATAATCCCAAAGTACAAAGTATAATATCAGACATACAAAATTTCAAAATGGTTTACTCTCTAGGCAGTGTTTTAGAATATTATTTAGTGTTTAATCTAAGTACAAAGTCCAGACAATGTTTAGGTACTTAAATATCTCACAACATAATATTTACATACAAACGCCGTCACTTTTTGCTCACGCGACAAGTACACAGAATCACATTGTCTTAGTTTTAAAACAAGTCAAACGAGCATATCGCATGACAAAAGTTGCAGCAAGTGCCCTTTATAGTTATTATGTAGATTTTGCTTTGTAGAATTTGCATTTCTGGAAAGTATTCGTAGAGGCATTCTACACGTGTAGCGTCGCTACGATTGCTACGACTCGTAGCGACAGGAACATGTGGTACTAACTACTAACTAGTAGACTATATCTATATGGATCTAGGTCACCCTCTTCTGCGGGTCTATAGTTAAGATCACACCTGAGAAATATTTTTTGAATGAAACTTTATTCACTTATGGAGTCGAAACTCTTACTCTCTTAAAATTTAATTGGTACTTGCCAAAATTGTGAAAAATTTGCAAAATCGAATTGCGAAAAAATCTGAAACGGGACCTTACTTGACTAGGTCAAGGCATTATCCCTAGCATGCTCTTTAGGTCTACCCTTGTAGATATCTTTAATAATCACCGTTAGCATATTTCAGTCTTCTGCTGGACTAAGACCTTCTCCTATTATCTCCTATTACTTGGCAAGATTGCAGTAGGTACTTCAGCATCGTTTTCAATATATTAATAGTCAAAGATACATCAATCCCTTAGTCGACGTTTACCACATCCAAAAGAAGTTAGGCTGGTGTCAAATGTATTTATCCTTTAATACAAGCGGGTAAAAACGCTTTTTATCATCTTGTGGGTAAAGTAATTTGACTTTGCTCTAATTCCTATAGCCTCTCAACTATGGAATCTCTCGCTAGCTCAGGTCTCAATATTGGCTCGATGATTAAACAACCACTTTCCTCCCTTGTACAACAAATAACTATTACATTTGCATGAGATTTGTAATCATATTTCCTCGCGATAGTGAGGGGAAAAAAGTTGTGTTACACTTGGCGGCAAAGGTTGTAGAATAAATAACTATTTTACTCCCGTCACCACAATATTTTCTTGAAGCAAGCAATGAAAAAGAAAAAACGTTTATTGCATTAAAACAAATACATTGTTACGATTTCCTAGTAAGCAAAATGATTAATTGATTACCTGTGTCAGGAGATCGTGCTCTTCCGTACATAATAACAAAACTTGAACATATTTGACCAGTTCGCAGTAATCCTGGGTCTGGTCTTCATCCTGGAAGTGTCAGCAGCCATCGCGGCCTACAGCCTCCGCTCCCAGGTCATCGACATGCTGGACGACCGGCTGCGAGTCGCCATGCCTTACTACTATGAGAACCAGGAGGTCACGGATGCCTTTGACTTCATCCAGAACAGGGTAAGAGTCTTTGCCGACCATTAAGTATACTCAATTAACTCAATACATATAAAAAATAAACTTTGACAATCATTTTCCGGCACATTAGGGACTTCACATGGTGGCTTTTACTTAAGAGTTCAACCGTTACGTTTAAATATTATCCGCCATCAGATATACCGAAGCGGTCAAGCTGCTCACAAATATCTGAGCAGGTGGCTTATGATGGTCCTATGTTTACCGTTTATCGTGCTACGCGTCACTTTCGTACTTGAATACTTCTCAGAACGTGACGGCATCAACGAAATCTGATAAATTTGGCACCATCGTATTAAGCCTACAGGTCGCTCTGTCTTTTTGTCACGGCGTTAGAGTGAATGTTAAAAATATTTTTGAGCACCGTAGCCGCTCTGATATATCTGATGGTGACCCATTGATTTAAGCCCAAAAGATTCATAATCCTCAGCTTGTTAAAAGCACACACACTTAGATCGCGACGGGCCGGCCGATGCTTCATTAATTTTCAATACGACATCCGCAAATTTGGGGGATTTTTCTGTGTAATTCTAATGACGCCTTTATTGAGGTGGTAGAGACAATTCCCCCAAATTTACGAACTTCGGTGTTCGCGGTAGCAGGCCAGACCAGCGCAAGCGTTATTCAATCGCTTGCACAGATTTGTCACTGGTGTTCTATATGAGCCAACCTTAAAAAATTTGAAGTCGTCAACTTCAGCAGACCGGTGCATCTGCTGAAGTTGACGATCTAAATAGGTACTAAGCAGAATGCAGCAACATGCAAGTGTCAGAATACATACATAAAATACGATAAAATGTCGGGATGCAAATCCAGGACTTCCAATTTAGTTCCTATATCTAGCAGACACCGACACCGATTAGAATACGGCGGCGAGAGATTTGAATGAGATATGCTGTTCGCTAATTAGAAGCTATTAAACCCTGTACTTTCATTCCGATAATGTGCCAAAGCCTTCATTTTTAATTAGTCCGTACTCCATTAAATTATGAAACCAGTGTCAACAACGTACGGTCGCCTACATGAATAGGTATCTTGGCAATATCTCTATTCGAATTATAAATATTAGATGTCATATACCAAAGAAAAACGACCAAGATCACCTATGTCCGAGGTGGGGATCGAACCCACGTACTCAGCTTTCGCGTACGTGGGTTCGATCCCCACCTCGGACATAGGTGATCTTGGTCGTTTTTCTTTGGTATATGACATCTAATATTTATAATTTATATAGTATTAAGTAGTGTGACTACTGGAGAAAAATTAAAAGTACAAATCAAAATAGGTATTTAGTTAATAAATAATTTGATTTGTAGTTTCGCAATATGTTCATCTCTATTCCAATTTAAATCTTCTTCCCTAGTAATAAGTTCCGAAGGGTATGTATATGTAATAGGTAGGTATGTGATTGTACCCATTAATATCTTCTTATCGAACGGTTTCATAGTCATCAATATTTAGTTTGCATCCACGTAATACAGTGTAGGTAATGCGTTATAATTATAATGTATATTGTTTGGCAGCTGTGGTAAAATGACTTCAGAACCTTATTCCCAAGTTGGTAAAGTTCATTTAGATATTTTGCAAAGTAATGCACCCATCATTTGATTCGCTTAGTAATGTCCTCATATCAGAAAGTCACACCCGCTCATCGATAATGGGCAAACATTTGACAGCGCGAAAGGTTTTTATCATAACGGCCGGGGATTATTTTATGGGGCGATTGTAAAAATAATAATGAAAGCAAAATTTAACTTTTGTGTTACGAAGTTATACCCTTATGTAAGTATAGGTAGTTCCATGAGAGTTGAAAATTCGCACACAACCACAATATTATGTCAAGTAAACACAAAGGGTATTTGAAATTAGTGTTCTGTTTTCGTGCTGATAGCAAATCTAATTGCAACTGTAATATAAACCAAAAAGTTCAAGGGATTTGGTTCGATATTTTGACACAGTACGTCACATATTATTAGACGCATTATGTTATTCAAACATTCACATTTTTTTGCAATTAGTACTTTATTTAGAGTGTGTGATACCACCTAAACTCTGGTGAAATTACCAATATTACTAATAATCAATAATTCTGACTGGGAATGTATGATATTGATTTGTCATGGAGGCAACCAAGCAATTACATTACCCACGCTAGCTTGTGACCATGAAATCGATAGATCCTAGAATTTAATTCAATTTCTTTCCCATTGCAGCTGAACTGCTGTGGCGTGGACACGTACTTCGACTGGAACCTGGTTCCTCCACCACAGGGCGTCTCCGGCATCGTCGCCTCCAACATCACCGTCCCCAACTCCTGCTGCGCTGAATCCCACTACTCCGTGGTTGATGACGTCACTGTTGCTGAGTGCACAAAGTTGTTCGCCAATGGTTGCCTCCCGAGGGTCATTTACCTGGTGTACCAGAGTGCTGGGTTGCTTGGAGCTGGAGCCATGACCATTGCTTTCATCCAGGTCTGTATATATGTAACTAGTATCAATCCAATACAGAAAGCGATTCGTCCCCAACTCCTGTTGCGCTGAATCCCACTACTCCGTGGTTGATGACGTCACTGTTGCTGAGTGCACGAAGTTGTTCGCCAATGGTTGCCTCCCGAGGGTCATTTACCTGGTGTACCAGAGCGCTGGGTTGCTTGGAGCTGGAGCGATGACCATTGCTTTCATCCAGGTCAGTATATATGTAACTAGTATCAATCCTATACAGAAAGTGATTTAATCGTCCCCAACTCCTGCTGCGCTGAATCCCACTACTCCGTGGTTGATGACGTCACTGTTGCTGAGTGCACGAAGTTGTTCGCCAATGGTTGCCTGCCGAGGGTCATTTACCTGGTGTACCAGAGCGCTGGGTTGCTTGGAGCTGGAGCCATGACTATTGCTTTCATTCAGGTCTGTACATATGTAACTAGTATCAATCCTATAGAGATATATCCTATACGATTCGTCCCCAACTCCTGCTGCGCTGAATCCCACTACTCCGTGGTTGATGACGTCACTGTTGCTGAGTGCACGAAGTTGTTCGCTAATGGTTGCCTCCCGAGGGTGATTTATCTGGTGTACCAGAGCGCTGGGTTGCTTGGAGCTGGAGCCATGACCATTGCTTTCATCCAGGTCTGTATATATGTAACTAGTATCAATCCTATACAGAAACTTAATCGTCCCCAACTCCTGCTACGCCGAGTCCCACTACTCGGTGCTTGATGACGTCACGGTTGCTGAGTGCACGAAGTTGTTCGCCGATGGTTGCCTGCCGAGGGTCATTTACCTGGTGTATCAGAGCGCTGAGATGGAGCTGGGGCCATGACCATTGCTTTCATCCAGGTCTGTATAATATGTAACTAGTATCAATACTATACAGAAAGTGATTTAATCGTTCCCAACTCTTGCTACGCCGAGTCCCACTACTCCGTGGTTGATGACGTCACTGTTGCTGAGTGCACGAAGTTGTTTGTCAATGGTTGCCTCCCGAGGGTGATTTACCTGGTGTACCAGAGCGCTGGGTTGTTAGGAGCTGGAGCGATGACCATTGCTTTCATCCAGGTCTGTATACACGTAACTAGTATCAATACTATACAGAAAGTGATTTAATCGTCCCCAACTCTTGCTACGCCGAGTCCCACTACTCCGTGGTTGATGACGTCACTGTTGCTGAGTGCACGAAGTTGTTTGTCAATGGTTGCCTCCCGAGGGTGATTTACCTGGTGTACCAGAGCGCTGGGTTGTTAGGAGCTGGAGCGATGACCATTGCTTTCATCCAGGTCTGTATAATATGTAACTAGTATCAATCATATACAGAGAGCGATTCGTCCCCAACTCCTGTTGCGCTGAATCCCACTACTCCGTGGTTGATGACGTCACTGTTGTTGAGTGCACGGAGTTGTTCGTCAATGGTTGCCTCCCGAGGGTGATTTACCAGGGGCCTATTGCATAACAAATGACAACTAATATTACAAGTGGAAGTCTCTTTTCCACTTCTCTTACTAGAAGGCCCCCGGTGTACCAGAGCGCTGGGTTGCTTGGAGCTGGGGCCATGACCATTGCTTTCATCCAGGTCTGTATATATGTAACTAGAATCAATCCCATACCTACAGAAAGCCATTTAATCGTCCCCGTCGTCGTAGTCGTAGTGAGTGCACTAAACTGTTCGCCAATGGTTGCCAGCCGAAAGCCGAGGATGATCTACCTGGTGTTACAGAGCGCTGGGGTGATGACCAATGGGCTTTCATTCATCCATATCTGTATACGTATACATATAGGATCAATAATAATTCAATATACATTAACCCTCTGCTATTCATGCGGCACTGTGACACTTATTATTGTTTTATTAGCCGTTCTCCAAATATGTCAAAATAAAATAAAATAAATAAAACATTCGAGAAATCTCCTGTTACTAATTACCTAATTTAAACAATAGAACATAGTAATAAATTTTCGTAAATCCTTATCGTCGGCTACCATTTTAATCTAAATTAGCGTTACGATAATGCTTAATGTGTAATATTTAATTATAAATACTGAAAGCGCAGTCATGCTTCTGATAAAAAAAGTTAATCATGTTTTGTTTTTAATTTCAGTTGATTGGCATCGTGTTTTCATTCTCACTGGCCAGTGCTATCCGCAAAGCCAAGACCGAACGTGAACGCAGGCGTCAAGAGATCCAAAGCAGCGTGATTAACTCCCACACCTCTCTTAACCCTAATGGTGAAAAAATCAAGCCGATTGTCTATGTTCCCTTCTACGGACAGACGCAATCACACGCATAATCTATGCGCACCCTTTTGTTTTACCGATATTTTTTTAAACGAGATTTTCCCGCTTTTAAACGTAAGATTCCAACAATCCGTCCTTTTAAATAAATATCGCTAAAATAAAATATATTTTAAACTTAAAGTAAGCGTTCCTTAATTCACATTTTATTCTATGAATTATTATTGTTATAGGATACGATTTGTGAATGAGCTATTTTAAATTATTTAGCATTGGAAAAGAATCAAATTCAATTTGTATTGAGGCCAAAGTATTTGTGTGAGAAGACATCCTATTTCAGCCATCATCTGTCGAGACACCTGTTTAAAATTAAGGTTACTAAATGTAACGTATTTTTATTAAATAAAATACCTAGTCACGCATCTTAGTTTTATATAACGTCCCAGTAGATAGAGTACCTAAAAATTGGACTAAATATACTAGGTGTTTCCCCTTATAGTAAACCCTCTGATCGATAAATAAACAACGTCAATCAGTTTCAATAAATTCAAACGAAGAATAGGTAGGCAAAACAATTTGACAGTAAATAATGGAGCACAAATAAAAGTGCATTCAGACTTTCAGACCAAACGAGCATTCGCTATTCTATCCCCCATTCTACGAAATCAACGAATCACGTTTTGTGCAGCGATTGAATTTCGTAGAGTAGGGGGTTAGAATAGCGAATGCTCGTTTGGTCTGCATGCACCTTAATAATTATAACTGACGTGAGACTCAAACATATTTTAATATTTAGCAAACGGGTTACTCACGTAATTTAAGTCGATAATTGCTCGACATGTTTCGATCTATTTAGAGGATCCTCATCATGGAGTACCTGCAACCAAAGCCCGACATGTACACGTTGGCTTCACGTTTGCTAAATATTTTAAAATAAAATGCTCTATGTAACGTTGTTTTATTTACTACTTTTACTAACTCTGTTGTTAAGATCATTTTTGTCAACGTAGACTTACTAGGCGTAAATGATATGCATAAATCACGTGAGGTTTTTTCGGCTACTTTTTGACCCCCCCTTGGTGATGTTTGGTGAGTTTCTTGGCTACAAAGCAGTGTCACCCCCAGCAGTCACACGTGTATTTTTCTCATTCAACTTTTAACGTTCGCTCGCCGAAATTCACAATATTTCTTAGTTTGTTCATCGTAGAAAATTACACAGTGAGGTCTCCTTGTACCCCCCTCCCCTAACGTGATCTTTCGTGATTTTTGCTTGGACCTTGGACCCCCTCTCTCCCTATAGGACCTCGCGTGATTTATGCACAAGCCCTAACATAATTTGACACAAGGAAGAATCGAAGTCATTGTGGCACCTAAAGTCGCAAAGTGATGGGCATTAATGATGTTCGTTTACGCTCTGACTGCGACCATCCAATGCTGCGACACGATCGCAATAATGTGTCCACTATGATGACGCTGCTGACCATCATCAATCTTTTATCAAATAATGGTCAGTGACACTTCAGTCCCTTAGTCGAAACTTACGACACCCGCAGGAGTAGTTGGGGTGGTGACAAATGTATTCTTACTGCCGTTACCAGTTGCCACACGGAATTTGATGATCTACCTACAGCGAACTTCGTAAATCTGTCTCTGTCACTGTAATGAAGGTGTAATGACTGTGACAGAGATGAAATTTTCGTTTTTCGTAATATTGGAAAGGCCAGAGGTACAGTCAATAATGTCGTCGATCACTTTTCAGCTCTATTCAGTGGCAAGTGGTGACAGTGGACATAAAGTCAAAAATGGTGGACTACATGTTCTGTTGACTGTATCTAGGTTGGATTCAATAAAGGCGACTTTCGCAGGGCATAGTTTGATAATATTGATAACAGTAATGCAGCCTGATACGTTATCTCAGAGGGCACAGTAGATGATTACATGGCTTATCTGAATACGTACCTTTTGTGGTGAAACTGGTTGCGCTCTATGTGGGACAGTTTTAGGTAAATATTAGCACAGAATAAATAATAGCATGCTGTATTAGTGCCACGTATCTGATAAATATTTGTTTTTCGTAAATGTTTCATTGTGGATCTGTACAGTCAGCGTCGAATAGGTACTTTGTAGCAGTAAAAATATATGTCACTATCGCTTATCTTCTTTCTACACGCTAAAAACGAAACTGTAGAATCTATTCGGAAAGTGACGGCACGTGAGATGTATGCGCGTGCTTTGCTGCCAGATGACTTCACTTTTCGTATAGACTCTATACAGGGTGGAAAGGGACGACGTTCCTTCCCGCTACCGACCAAGTCTACCAACCATTACGATGAACTTTCAGTATGGGACCAACATCGAAAGCGTACATGGAAAATTGACTTTTCCATACTATTGAACTCTAACTAATCACTCACTTTGTATGAGGAGTTAATTTTTTTTTTTAATATTTCGATGTTGGTCCCATACTGAAAGTTCATCGTAATGGTTGGTAGATTCGGTCGGTAGCGGGAAGGAACGTCCTCCCTTTCCACCCTGTATAGTAGAGTAGGTAGAGAAGAATCTTTATAAAAGACGTGAGTGACGTCATTGACGTGACGCTGACATTCTACATAAAGTGCTCGTCACCGTCATCTTTAATTGTAAACAATTAGCATCAGAGGTTATACGAGGGTGATTATTGGGCATGTCGGTTATTAGGACATTTACCTTATTTTCAAGGATCCGTAGGTCTAATGGCTAACCCCTAGATGTCACAATACTGAAATCGTAAATTATAAAGGCCGTAACATGACTTTGCGAGTATCGGTAACGTTAGGTTTTTCTCGATACGTAAAGCATCAGACTATCGCGCTCGCTCCAATACGTTAGTGCGAGCGCGATAGAATGCATTACGTATTGAGTAAAACCTAATTTATCCTTTTTACTTCCTAACTCATGGTACGCCTATAGGTGTCTTTTGGTGTATTTCTTCTAAAATGACATAGTATCGCAGAAGATATTATGTTACTTTAGAAAAATTACAGGAGGTGTTTATTTTTTCATATTTAAGTGGGTTCGATTTCCAGACGAGGTACATACCTACCTAAGTATTTTTAAAAGCACTGTGAATGCAAAATTGCTAACTTTTAAAAATAACATAAAGTCTCATTTTAGCAAAATAATCTATCTACGATATTTCTTTGTGGTGTGGGTACCAAGCGTCGATATATAATAGATAGATTAATACACGACCACGGAACAAATATTTGTGATACACAAATAATGCCCTCGCTGGGATTCGAATCCAAAAACTCCGGCTTCGTAGGCATAGTACCAACTAGGCTCCGGAGGCTGACAAATCTTTTTTTTTATTTTCACCAAACGATGTTAATAAGTATTTATATAGGTATTATAATGAAACCCTTCATTATGAAATCCAACACCCACTTCACCGTTTTTTTAATATAGTCTGCCAAACCAACTTTGGTAGTAACAGTAGGACCGCATGACTAAGTAGGTATTATGCATCTCTGTTTTTGAGTCAATAACATTATTAGAGCAAGAAAGAGTTATCTCTGTCAGTGCCTCAAGTGAGTAAAACCCTAGCCAAACTATAATACTAGCCAGCTATTGCAGTTACCTGAAATAATGTCACCATCGTAAATATTTAATTGTCTCCACCCGGTTAGATTGGTTAACATTTTAAAATCGATAATGGAGTCAAGTAGGTCGTGGCAGGGCATTTCAGGGTCATGCTCAAATAGCCAGTGGGCCGGTGCAGTGCAACGAGGACTATGCGGCAGAACTATCGTGCCATAGACAAAAAAAAAACAATTTGTGTGTTTTAAGAAATAGAGGTGTGTTCGATAAACAAACCTACGTATTTCATTAAGTAGCGTCGTTTTGGATGTGCTGTGCTAAAGTTGAAACTTCTTATAAAAACGGCTAGGTATTCGTAAACTTCGGTAGATTCTAGATTTACGATGCAAAAGACTGAATGAATGAAATTATTGCTAAAAATATTTCACGTGTTTGATTATTTTATAAAACACGAAGTAATTTATTTGATTACAAAGTTCCGGAAATATACCAATATGGCCATGACCTCGAAAGGGACATCGAAAGAAAAATAAAGATTATCGAATCTTGTTTGTTTTTTCTCTCAATCAGCCACAAAGTGGAATTTAAATATCGAACGTCATTAAGCGCACCAATGAACTAGAACATTTCTGACTAAAGTGTGACCAATCGTAGACGCGGTTGTAGAGTCGTTGAGTTTTCTCGAGTGTTTTGTAATTTGAATATTCTATCGTAGCTAAGTGGTTATTATCCATTGTTTACTGTCCTTACGATTCACAAAAGCGTTGCTTAAACCTTATTACTATATTACTAAAGTCTACTTTCGTTTATTTCATCGCATTCGTGATATTACAGATCTATAGGTAGGTACCTACCTAAAGGTACCTACGCGTATTTCCATTGCTTGCAGTTACAACCGTGCGAGATCATTTCACAGGCAGACTAGCGTAGAAACGTAAAAGTGCATTCAGACCAAACGAACATTCGCTATTCTAACCCCCCACTTTACGAAATTCGATCGTTACACAAAACGTGATTAGTTGATTTCGTAGAGCGGGGGATAGAACAGCGAATGTTCTTTTGGTCTGAATGCACCTTAACGAGATTACACTCACTTGAGGTACCTATACATAGATAGCGCACACTTGGTTTTCTAGTCTATAGAAAACAACTGGTAATTAGAAAAAGGTAAAAAAGCACGACAGTGTTGGTCGCCGAAAATTTGAAATGCGCGCTGTTTTTTCCTGCCAAGTAGGTCCAGGTGGGTCTGTAATCACTGGATTGCTTAAGCGATTAACTCACTCTATTATTGTAGGTAAGCATTTGGAATTACGTCTGAGAGCGCGGTGCGAAGCACTCCATATCCTTATCAGTACTGTCAGGACATTATCGCCTCGATATCGTTTCCTAAAACAGGTTGAAGTAGTGATCATGCAAATGGATGAAACGAAGCACACGCAAGAAAATATGCAAGAAACGCAAAGAAATATGCAAACGCCAGGAAATATGCAAACGCAAAGGAATATGCAAAATATGAAGTTTACGAAGACTGAGGCGGAGTACAACCTGAAGTCCATCAGGTTTTTGCTGCTGACCATCACAACGATGTTTATCGTAAGTTTTTTTTTTAATTTCTTCAAAGACTTTAGCTGTACGTTATTGACTTTTCACATGTTTTTTTTAATATTTAAAAAAAACTTCTCGTTCAAGTTTTTGTACACACTAACCTATTTGCCTACATTTCTAAAGCAAATAGGTAAAAGTACAAAGGTAGGTTTAAGTATTATTAATGCACATCTTATGTATTCATATATGTATAGATAGATACATGGTTTGTAGTTATGTCAATGTAATGTAGGTAGGTAGTGTATGGTCGGGCGGACATTGATGAATGAGGTATGAGGTGTCAATCGATTCATTATTTTTATGGCCCTGTTTCCTACCTAATACGCCTAATGTAGGAACCTAATATGTCATAGTATCTATGTCCTATATCCTAATATGTCAGCCTCCGTAGCCTAGTTGGTAGTGACCCTGCCTACGAAGCTGGAGGTTCCGGGTTCGAATCCTGGCGAGGGCATTATTTGTGTATTTATTTATCACAAATATGTGTTCCTTGGATGACCAAGGGACATAGACAACCATGAGGTTGTCTATGTATTTAAGTATCTATATCTATCTATTTATTATGTATATCGTCGCCTAGTGTCCACATCACAAGCCTTAATTGAGCTTACCGTGAGACTAGGTTGACTTGTGTAAGATGTCCCAATATATTTATTATTTATTTATTTATCTATAATATCAGCATGAATAGGTAATAAGTAGGCAAGCACTTTTAAATATCTCTGAATTGCATTTTGCAATACCTATTTGTTTATATAGTTGGTTAAATAAGTAAGTAAAAAAATGCCAAAATAAAAAACTACGGTTGGCGGCTAATGGAAAATTTCAATTGGTCCTGTATGCGTGGTTTTTTTAGGTAGGTACGGTATACAGCCATTTATTTCTTGTGTTTAACGAGTGCATGACGTGAAACAATAATGCGCCATCGAGCAAATAGAGGCGAAGATAACTATCGCAATGATTAATGATGGCAGTAAATAGGTGAATTAGACCCTGAGACTAATAATGAAATGAAGTATTTCATGATGATATGATGTGCAATACTAAAGGTGCATTCAAACGAAACGAGCATTCGCTATTCTATGCCCCACTCTATGATATCAACGAATCACGTTTTGTGTAACGATCGTATTTCGTACTTAGAGCAGGGGGTTAGAATAGAGAATGCTCGTTTGGTCTGAATGCACCTTTAGGTGTAGCGAAGGTTTCCAATATTGAACCCAGCATTGGTAAAATATCATATCATAATATAAATAAAACAATAGTATATTGTGCATCAAGGGAGATACGGAATTACTAACGAGAGTTTTTAAATTTTAATGACTCGAGTTAGTATTCCGCTTACCGACCATGATGCTACAATGTTTTTCATCACACTTGCCGACAAAATATTATTAAATGACATACTGACATTTCTATTACTCCCTAGGGAATTTCACTTTTCTATTACCT
This sequence comes from Thaumatotibia leucotreta, assembly GCA_025490895.1. NCBI lineage: Eukaryota > Metazoa > Arthropoda > Insecta > Lepidoptera > Tortricidae > Thaumatotibia > Thaumatotibia leucotreta. Next base: position 116,487 of record JALPQI010000822.1, on the reverse strand, counting down.
AGGCACTCCCGCAATGCATGCAAGCAATGGCGCGCTTAGACAGCAAGTGTGATGAAATGAAAAAACTTAAAAAAAATTCATTAATTAGGTACTAAGAAAGAGGGGTGTCCTTTGTTGTTACACAAGTATTTATTTAGTTAAAAAGTGGTACCAACCTACCTAGTACCTACTGCTACGAGTAATTAATTGTGTCAGTGAATAAATCTTTTCTTCATTTCTCATTCTCAAAAAATTAACCTTTATGACGTGTATAGACGACATAAAATCGCATTTCATGCTCTAGAGCATAAAAATAAAATTTTCCTCTACGGTAATCGGTCTCAACAATCAAACAGTTAAAACATATTGCACAATTTTATAGAGCAATAAAATTTTGTAAATCACTAAACTTGCTCTATTATTTTATTTTTGCTACAATTTATTAGAATTCCGTATTTTCTGTTTAAGTAGGTAGGATGACACTCGCGCTTTCGGCTTTGCCTATTTCAAATTAATTTAACAGAGTCACGAAACTCACGACACGTTATTTTAACTAAAATAATAGCTACTTAAATACCTACAGTCGGTGTTGAATGTTTGTTTCATATGCAGGTACCTACGTCTACCTTAGTACCTACGTTTGATTTTCACATGTTATGTTATTTACTTAATAACTAATATTGTATTGCTGCTACCTTTTTTATTGTTTTCGAATTCATATTTAATCACCTTTACGCTACGATCGGACAAATTTAGGTTAACGGAAACTGTCGTATAGGTTTTGATGAGTTACCTAATCGCTTTAACTAAATTAGTGCGGTACCTTGCCGACATGAACCTATTAGGTAACACTAGTACCGTAACACGAGTTACAAATTTCCTTTTCGCATGTGTATCGTGCGTTGTAGGTACAGTAGTTAAAGATGGCCCTCCGAAGTATAGACTTGACAAAAAATGAGCCACTTCTCGCACTCGTGCGTCAAAAAAAGCACCATCTGTAGTAATATGTACTGAAAAATATTGTAGGTACGTAATTAAAGGGAACAAAACAAAACCACGATCGTTTCCAGTATGTTACGAAAGTTAGTCATAAATTTAGTATTATTTGTGGTCATTTACTTCGTAACTCGTAAGTCGTAACACAAGAATGATGACGTTTAGTTTTGTTTTCCTTAAATCCTCTACAATTTTATTTTGCAATCGACTCGATATTGGATTCGTTACTTGGTTAGTCACTTTTGAGTAATATGTATTATTGGACTAAACTAAATACGTAGTTAGGTAGTAAAAACGTAGTGATTTTATTCTCTTTGGGTAGTAATAGATAACTTATTAGTACCTATAGATACTCTGATGATCGTATCCAAATCAAATGCCTATTTATTGGCCACCTTTAGTAAGAATATTCTCCAAGATCTAAAAGCTCACCAAATAAACTAAAAATTAAAAAATGTCACAAAAATTCGACCAATTACAGATAGTAGCGGGCCTGATGGTGGTCCTCGGTATCTCGGTGTACTCCGAGTACCACGACTTCTCCTTCTTCTACGGCACCCGAGGCAGCTTCGTGACGCTCTCTGCGCTGTCGGTCTTCATCGGGATGGTGCTGCTGGTGGTCACGTCATTCGGGTTCTTCGGCAGTCTTAAGCAGAGCACGTGTTTGGTCAATTTGGTGAGTGGGTTTGACTAATAGAGAAAGAGTTCAAGTTCTCTTAACCTTCGGCATGCGAGGTGGGGTAGGGATCGGGAACTATGGGTGCAAAACTTTAACAAAACTTCAAAACTGACATATAGGAACACTTTACCCAAGAAAAATACCAATATAATTGAAATAGGTATCCAATTTTATGGCCTTTAACGGAATCTTGAGCTTACAATGTTTGGGTGTGTAGATATTTATATTTTATGGATGTTTGTGCTCTTTCATATCCACTTGACAAGTTTTGTTAAAGTTTTGCACCCATAGTTCCGAGCCCGAGGTACGTATAACGTATAACAGACCCTAAATGTAAGGAAATGTTGGAAATGACATATACTTGTAAAAGATTTTCACCTCGTATGCGGAGGGTTAAAATGAAATCTACAACGATGACTTGCATGTAGGTATCTATCTACCTACCTAATCTACATTTTAAAATGTGAGACGTAACTAGGTATGCCATTTTGTGTTTATATCTGTCCCAATACTTCGAACCCGCGACATCAAGATCCTGCTAATTAAATTCTTGGAAATTACATAGGTATTTACGTATTACTTATGTTTTATTGCTGCTCGGCTAAGACAAATAATACAGGAGTTAATCATAATAACAATACCTACCTACTGTACAATAAAGTACACGCAATAATTTATATTTTGCAGTAGGTAGTCTATTCTGTAGTGTGTAAGTAATTGGTACCTACCACAGAACTTATACATTGATTGTCTGTGGTACCTATTAATGAATATTTGAATAATGATAATTATTTTCGCAAATTTAATGCCCGCAACAACTGGTGTAATAACATATACTTACAGCACCAAACTTTTAAAAAATATTCCTAATCTTGGGCTATATTCGCGACAGATTACGAGTCAATGTTATTGCAATAACTGGTAACTGGTAATCTTCCTACACTAACCCCTCAATTATACCTACCTATATCTAGACCTAGGTAGGTAGCTAGGTAGTCTTTCGAAGCTATACAGGGTGTCACACGAGCCACTGAAGGGCATTTCAGAGCGTAAACGGACATCTCATTCATCTGGTCACGTTTTTTTGGAAGTAGCTGAATGATTTGAGGTTGGTTTTGGTTGTCTTATAGAGAAACGGGTGCTGTATCTGACGACCGAAAATGGTACCAAAAAGATTCACTTCACAGCACAGCCACTTCCAAAAAAACGTGACCAGATGAATGAGATGTCCGTTTCCGTTTACGCTCTGAAAACCTTGAACGGGGTAATTTAATAGGCTATACTGAACAACTTTTACTATGGGGCTAATCACGAAATAAAATAAAGAAGTTGGTTTTTGCATACATTTTGACCGATCGATAACGACATTTTGTATGAAACAGACAACCTATCAAATCACCCCGTTCAAGGTTTTCAGTGGCTCGTGTAACACCCTGTAGGTATTTAATCAACCTCGTATCTTGATGGAAAAAGCACCCGTATTGAGTAAGTAAGTATAGCGATGCTTTGCCTTTAGAACGGTTTATGGATCGAGGTTGATTAAACCTTTAGAATTGATTTCCCTATTTCACTCCGGAATTCGTCTCTATTTGTTTCTCTGTATTATGTTTATTTTTAATTCAATCCGTTAATTCTAGTACGCGTTTTTCCTGAGTCTGATCCTCATCGTGATGCTGGTGGTGGTGATCCTGGCCTGCACTCTGGACTCCTCCACCGTGATGAAGTACCTCACCATCCCCGTGTCAGGGTACACCACTGATCCCGAGATCCAGGATGAGATTGATTCACTCCAATATTCGGTAAGTGTTGTGGAAATGTGGAAACCCACAGTTCATAACTTAGTTACCAACGGTGTTATAGTTCTAGTCTGATTTTCAAATCAGGGTGAATACTCGTAGGCACTTTCTTCTTAATTTGGCCGCATCTCTGCCCTCGGCTAGTCTGTGGCCAGGAGTAAGCCCATTTAAAATTTAAAAAAATGTGCGTTTGTAGGCTGGACTACCTCCACGATATTCATCAAGTAATTTGTCCCTAATTTCTCCATGTTCGAATACCAATACTCTTTTAATCGAGCTATACCTAAGTAAATAGTAGAATTAATCCACCAAAATAGAAGTCCTTAAAATTTTTGCATAAGGAAAATTTCAAACAATTTGACATGAAGGGACACAGTCAGTTATTATCGATCGTCCTTCTCTTACCGCATTACTTGTTCATCTTTATCAACAGAACTTTAAAATTGACATAATATGATTAATATGGGAAAACTTTAGCCAAGAAAATTACAAATCTAACTGAAAATCTGTAGGTATTCAATTTTATTGCCTATCTCGGAATCTTAAACCTAAAATGTTTGGGTGTGTAGATACTTGACTTGACAAGCTTTGTTAAAGTTTTGCACACAAAGTTCCGATCACTATTTATTAGAACGTTAACGGCACGTCCAGTTTACTCCTAGGTAAACATAATACATGTACAGTCGAGGAATTTAATTTCCTACCCATTTCGTACCTTGTCACAGTGACAATCAATATGAAAGCTGCTAGGACTGTCATATTATATCTACTATGACAAGGTATAAAATGGGTAGGAAATTAAAATCCTCGACCGTACACAAAATACTGTTTTACATTAACGCGACATCTGTAGGTATGACTTGGACTATAATAAGGACACGATTTAAAGCAACTTTACGCAGGCAACCAAGCAATCTTATCACAGTCTTTTCACTTTCTACTTTTCCAGTTGAACTGCTGCGGCAGCGACTCCTACCTAGACTACCTGAACGTGGAGTTCACCAGCAACCACTCCACCGTCATCACCACCAAGGAGCTGGACGGAGACATCGTCACCATGGTCCTCCCGGCGTCTTGCTGTTCCAGTGCTGTCGATGTCATCTGCACGAGGCTTAGGACTAACAGTTGCAAGGATGCGTTGGTCAATATGGTGATCCAGAATTCTACTGTTATCGGAGTATTGGGTGTCTCTGTTATGTTTATCAAGGTAAGACTACTTCTGCCGACTTTATCACTAAGAGATATTCACAAAGTCAAAGATATATTTAAAATGCTATAGAGTTTTAAAACCAAAGATGCTCAAGTGCTGTCTTTGTAATCAACAAGGACATCGGAGTGAGTTGTGATGTAACGGGTTTCCGTTCAATAGGAAATCGAATTGTTAATCGTTCAACATTTACACTAGCACTATTTAGAACTCTGATGATTTTGGTTTGACTATCTATTAAATTGTAGTAGGTACAGTCAAATCAGTCAACCTATTGGAACTTGGAACCATTGAGGAACTATGACAAAATAACGGTATGAATCAAATTGTAAGATATCTCTCACTACTTGTCAAATCGAGTTGCCTGATGAAATCTGTTAAGTCGAGACGACTATTCATTGAAATGACAACCTCACGTAAGTGTAATATAAATCGTATTTCAAAAGCCGGTTTGATCGACTTATCGGGTCTAGACAGGCAACCCTCGATATTGTAATTTTTTAGAGAGGCCTAGGGATAAAAAAAAAATTACGCGGTATGGCTACTTATTGTATGTAGGTACCTATTCTAACAACCCAAAAACTCCTATTCCAGCTCCTCGGCATCATCTTCGCTCTCCTTCTCGCCCGCTGCATCCGCAAGATGAAGAGCGAGCGCGCGCTCATCCAGTGGAAGATCCGCGAGCAGATGATCCTGGCGCGACAGCACACGGAGGAGTGCAAGGGAACTGTCACCGTCTCCTTGGAGGCACCCACTTCTAGCCATGCTTAAAACGTGCCTTTACGGCACTGGTCTCATCGCGAGCTACTAAGCTATGCAAGGTAGTTCTATGCGATTATTCCGTCGCACAAATCAAGTCATTACCATTCCCAAATTATTGCGTATAAATAGTGCAGTCATTTTCGGTTATCTTGTAGCAGACGCATGTTTGTCTGCTATTCTGGCATAATAGTCTCGTTTGCTTTTATAAAACGGAAAATAAAGTGGTGATGGTAATGAACGATAAAAACGCGTAAAAAAATCGCATAGAAACACCGCTATCGGCTATAAACACGAACAAAAGATACGCACTCCCGTGTAAATAAATGAGACACGGCGATACTCGCCCCGCGTTGATAGCTGATAGCCGGGCGAGTATCGCCGTGTCTCTTCATAGCTCGCAGTGAGACCAGTGCCTACCGTTCGACAGTCGAAAAAAAAATAAACCAATATGGCCGACTTTCCATATCATTTGAGGTCTTTGACACATCGTGAAACACGTTCGCTGATGAGCATTTTTCAAAAAGTTTATTCATTTGGATCACGTCTTAGATTTTGATAATAATTGGTAGGCTGCTGGTATGTGAATGATGCCGAGCAAGATCCGCCACATTTCCCAAAATGTGTGTATGAAACATTCCTTTTTTGTTACCGAAGATGTATACGATTCTGGTAACAAAAAAGAAAACTTCCATACCAACTTCCTGGGACATTTTGGGAAATGTGGTGGATGTTCCTCAGCATCATTGATTCTACCAGCCTACCAATTTTCATCAAAATCTAAGATGTGATCCAAATGTACAAACTTTTTGAGAATTGCACAGCTAATAAATACCAATAGTTTCAACTAAAAACGTATGTGAACTCAAAGTTTGTTTGAAGTTGATGATAAAACCAAGATTGTGTTTTTGTTTAAATTTTTTACTGACGAACAGTATACTTAGACTAATCGGTGTTCCAATATTCCAAGGTTCTATGTTGCACTGACACTTAGTCTAGATCCGAAACTGTAGCATAGAACCGTATAACACTGGGTAACACGTAAGAGAAAAAAAAAATGTCATTAAAACTTACCTTACTCTGCAGGAAATAAACTTGTTTTCAGTTTGTCCCAAAATTTTACGAGTCAAACCAAATAGAACTGTTCTAATAGAATAGAATTTAAATTTTTTCGATGTTAATAAGGTACAGGTAATAAGTACTACAGGTAGGACCATTGGGCTTACGAGGATAATATAAGCATAAGCACACCTCTCCTGCCCCGCTTTCATAAGTTTGTTAAACCACTAATCAGACTTATTAGTGCAATATGTACCTATTGTCACTACAATCCTGAGAGAATTATTATATTAGTTTAGCTGAAGTAGAATATCAAGAGTTATTTTTCTTAGCTTTTAGTGCACACTAGTATAAGAAAAAAAAATTAGGGTATGGAAAAATTGTGTTGTATTTGTGTAAGTATAATGAGATTAACTAGTTTTTTGCTCTGTGCGCGAGGCCCAAGGGCCTCGCGGGCCTCTCTTTTTGTCGACTGAGGTCGAGGCCGTGGAGATGTGTTTTTTATTTTCTTTAATTTGTTTATTATAGTTTTTGTATTAGTTTTTACTTTTATCGCAGTTATTGGGCTTACGAGCTGGACTCTTGCAGCTCGGCCTTCGGCCTCGCGAGCTGTCAGGCCTCTGAGGGACGCTTCGGGCCTTCGGCCCTACGCGGAGCTCGGCCTTCGGCCTTCGCAGATTGTCGAAACGAATCGTCGGGCCTGCGGCCCTCCGATTCGTTTACATGTTACACTTTTTCATTGAGTAGCATGGATGCGTTGGACTCTGGCAGCTCGGCCTTCGGCCTCGCGTTCTGGCGCGCCTATGTTGGACGCTTCGGGCCTTCGGCCCTACGCGGAGCTCGGCCTTCGGCCTTCGCAGCTACGAAGCATCGCCTTCGGGCCTTCGGCCCTCAGGCTCAGCTTATATAGTTACTCAGATTTTATTATACGTAGAAAAGCTTTATTTTCTCGCAGCTCGGCCTCCGGCCTCGCAGGCTACCGCGCCTCTATGGGACGCTCCGGGCCTTCGGCCCTACGCGGAGCTCGGCCTACGGCCTTCGCTGGGGTTCGCTTATTAAGACAGTTAGGAAGGGCAGTTTCACCGCGTGGGCTCGCCCGTCGGGCCTTCGGCCCTCGGGCTCGCGCGGAGAGCACCTCGATCGTGACGCTCCGGGCCTTCGGCCCTACGCGGAGCTCGGCCTTCGGCCTTCGCGGGCTTGACGCCTCGCCATCGGGCCTTCGGCCCTCAGGCTCGGCTTATTAAGATACTGGGGTTGTTGAACGCTTGGTAGCTCGATTTGCTCGGAGCTCGGCCTTCGGCCTCGCTTTAAATTACTTGGAGGTGACGCGCTTGGGCCCTCGGGGTGAAGCTCCGGGCCTTCGGCCCTCCGCGAGGTCGGCCTTCGGCCTCCCACCCTGAAGCTCGCCCTTCGGGCTCGCATAACATAGATTTATATTGGTTCTGGTAATGTTCCGGCCCTCCTGCAGCGAGGCCTTCGGCCTCGCCCAAAATTACTGGGGTTCGCGACCCCCATGGGCCCCGGGAGTGAAGCTCCGGGCCTTCGGCCCTCCGCGGGGTCGGCCTTCGGCCTCCCGGCCTGAAGCTCGCCCTTCGGGCTCGCTTAACTTACTTGGGATTTTGACTTTTTGTTCGGGGTCGCCGCCATCTTGGATTTTTTTCCAAATTTTTTTTCAGATTATTATTCCTGGGCCCAAATAATGCCCCCATGCCAAATTTCAGCGCGATCGGACCATTATTTCGAAAAATCCATACAAAATTTTTTTTGTGCAAAAAATCTGAAAAAAATTTTTTCGGAATCTGGAGAGCCCAAAAGTCACGCACAGCGATTTCCAGCTCGATCTGATAAAAAAAAATTTTTCGAAAAAAAAAAAAATTTTTTTTTGCAAATATTTTTTGCCCACCTGACAGCTCTCGGGGTCCTCTATGACATTTGGTCGAGCACCCCCCACCTATCTCCCCCCGTTTAAGAGTTCCCATACAAACTTTGACGGGCCCTACGGCGGCCATCTTGGATCCGAGAATCACAAAAACACTTTTTCTTTAATCTAGGACCCTCAGAGATTCTACCACAAAAAAATCCGGCTCGAAGGACCATTTTGAAAATTTGGTGCAAAACTTTTTTTTTTTTTTGAAAAAATTTTTGTGGCTTCAAAAACTGTCAGCAGTTCCCTATGACATTTGGTCGAGCACCCCCCACCTAGGTCTCACCGTTTAGCCAGGCCGTCAAACATTTTTTGACCAGGAAGCAAATCCTGGAATGTCAGATTTTTCTGGTATACACCTCTGCGCCCTCTATACAACGACATCAAAATCTATACTCCAACAGACCTCCTTCTGGGAGAACAACCCCATATACATGAAATGAGTCGGGATGCAGCTATAATAATATTAATGAGGGCCGAAGCGTCATGATAAAATTACCGTGTTACGCAGCTCACACGTGGCTAGGCAAACTTATCTACAATCACCATCAGATATATCGTAGCGTCCGAAGTGCTCAAAAATATCTAAACACGTATGGCACGTATGGTAGTTATGGCAATAAAGGCGTGTTGTCCAGACGTTACAATATATCTGATGGCGACTGTAGGTACAGTCACGTCTAATAATATGTATACATTTCGGAACGTATGTCAAAGGCATAAGGATCAAAATCGTATACATATTATTAGAGCCGACCGTACGTGTAAGGTGTCAACAATGCCAGGCAAGTCTCCTAGCCTCATTACAAAGCTTCCCGTACAATAGTTTTAGCAATAATTAAATGCTGACAGACGGTTTGGATCAACCCACCCTAAGTGCATGGCAAGGCAAATCCATCATGAGGCCCTCGTTCAATGTGGATCCTATTCCCCAATTGTCGATAGTTATAGAGATTGTCGTAGAGTCACCCGTAGACCACAAACACAGTCACGGGTTCAAAACATCGGGATTTAATTAATTAATAAACGCTATATAATCTGTTACATAGTCTTAGTTCATGAATACTGGAAGAATAGCTGATGAAAATAAATATATTATTGTCGTAGATAATAAAGTACTTGAATTTTAGGAAAAAAATATTTAGAAATGGGACCAGCACATAGTATTTACGAGGTTGTGTATTGAAATATTTATGGTAGGAAGAGATAGGATATCTTTAGTTATGTAGGTATCTTATCAACTTAAAGTATGACTCTACTATATTGGTATGTTAAGATTGTAATATTATATCTATCATAGTCAGCATAGTATTTACATTGTTTGAAATTGGAGGTTAAATTAATTCACTAGCAAATTTTTATAATATTAAATCAAGTAAAGCATTTACCTACATGTCAGATTAATTGATGACAAATTGATAATTTTGTGAAAAGTGCACAATGAACTAATTTAATATTATTAGAACCATAGCTAAATTATTTTAAGAGAATTATTTTTCTAGAAATATATGTTGTATTTTGCATCAATAAAGACACAAATACATAGTACATTGTTTCTTTTAACTTAAACCTTACAGAATCCATATTTGATAAAAGAACTATGTCTCATGAGTCACATTGTAATAAATAAAACCAGTTTTTTTATATTACTCAATAAATTATATTGACTTTGCTTATGTCATATTCATTATCACTGGAGTACTATATAATTGTTTCAATTTAAGCCAGAATTTGGTACTTTTGTTTGTGATCCCAAAAGCCTTTAGCTTTTCTTATCAATTCACCAGCTTCTTTTTGGCAGCCATTTTGCATGTATGGCGGTGTGAATTCCCTGTAGGCTATACATACCCGGCGCGACAAGATGTCTTCTCGGAGGACACAATGCTCCCAGTGGTATCTTGGCTCTCCATAGAACACTAGGAGTGACCTCCTGTAAGATAAAAACAATATTTTGTATATTAATATAAAATGATGTCAGGTAAATTCATAAAAAGGAATAAGACATTTTGTCTTTTTCTACAAAAAGACAAATTGGAATTGAAATATAATAATAAGATTATTAGTGATTATTGGTTTGGCCGTATGGTGTTGATGGTGGTTTGATGAATATTTTTAAATAAGGAAATTATAACATCGCACATAGGTAAGTAACATTAAAACAATATTCATTCAGCATTATGACACTGGTAACTGGTGCTTGTGTTCAATGAGGGTCTAACTTCAGTAATGAATGTAACAGATAGAAACAGAAGAAAAAGTCAAACCAACAAAACGAAAACATTATGTGCTAATATTATTATATATAGCAACACTAAAATGTTTTATAGCAGAAACAATAAAGTAAGTAAGTAATGTAAACATATTTACCTAGGCATAGGTATTCTGACAATAACATCCAAATCATCTTGTGATTTACTTGCTTCATAAGCTGTTTTCTCAAGATCTCTGCATTCTAAATTAAGACTGCCATCAGGTTTAACAATTGGACAGTACTTTTCTGCACAATGTAGATTATATTTCTTAGTGTCTCCTTGATACCTTGTCATAGTCAACATTGCGTCTGACAAACAGTTCACAGTGACGATTCTTTCACCCCAAATCCAACAATCGTCTATATGAGGATCTATAGATGCTCCTTTACTAGGATCGTATTCTAGAGAGCACTGCTCTATCACATCATAATCTTTCAATAAAGGAACAGCTTCGAATTTATCTTGCACAAACTTGGAAAACGCTGGAAAGCCATCAAAATTACCAGGATTGATTTTCATTTTCTTGAAATTAGTTTTAGGACCATAGTTCTGCTTGCGTCTACCACTTTGTGATATATCCCACGGCACCTCGTCTATATTTTTCATCAAGACCTTTTCTTCTTCCTCTGTGATGAAGTCCAACTGAATATATACGCCAGGGTATTCGATTGGAGTTCCATCGTGGTTTGGATGTTTTTTGTATACATCAGCGTCCCAACCCGGCCACGCTTTGTCACAAAATGGACAATAAACGTAGCTTTTAGATTTATCGAATTCCAATTGAATCTTGTACTTGTCTGCTCCGTACTGAGTTTCGCAAATGAGGCATGTTCTGCAACCTTTGCATCCACAGGGTCGCGGCTGTGTCATTCTTTAAATATCACTGGGAGATAAGATTTACTTACAACAAAAAATTCTATACTTTATTGTATAGATTTAAAATTACTTGCGAGTAAAAATGAGATTCGTTCGTCACGCAGGACAAGTCATGGCTTCGTGAGTGACACTGACAATGACAGATAAGACACATTTCTAATCTGTGGACAGTGTGGACGAAACATTCAAGGGACGAAACGTCATAGTGATGACGTCAAACATTTTGACTTCGTGGAAATGCACGATTCGATCAAGAATCGAATATTACCATAGACAATCCATATATAAACTATGCCTTGGCAGTCAACGATAATAATAATAAAATGTTTTGATACATTTATTTAGGTCTTTATGCCGTGCACTTCCGTACCTACTGACAAAAGGCGACATACTTCCCTGCCAAGGTCATCTTGTCAGGTATCAGCCGTGATTGGCCGTCAAATAGTAAGATTTCTACTAGTCCTGAAGGAGACTAGCAGGGAGGCTCGGGAAAGTATGTAGGTACATACAGGAAAAGGAAAGCATACACCGGTGTTGTTACAAGCGCATCCCACTCAGGTCACCTTGATGGTTTCCAACCGCGTAATAAACGGATGGCTACCAAGTTGTAAACCAATTCATGTTTTTAAGAATAAAACTACAATTACTCTGTAATGATTTATTATTACATTATATCTAATGGTGCACAATATTTTATTTTATAGGTACAAACCACGTACCAAAGTAAAATGCCTAGATTATTCATTTTGACTAATTGCTTTTCATGTACAATGATGTTATGGTTAATATTAGCTTGCTACATAATAACATGCTCAAATGTACAAAACTATAAGAATGACGTTTGATATTTCATAGTCGTTTGATTTATTAAAATTAGACCTTACAACAAAAGTTACAGATGGAACAACAACAAAAATATGTTAAATGTTTAAAATCTCCAGTTCAGTGACTTGCCTGAGTAATAGGGACTTAAAAAATTCGGCACATTACAAAAAGATTACGTAATTATTCTGCATAATATTAAACTGTCCATAATTAGGTATTACATCTAATGGCGGCTAATTTAGTCTTCCCAGGTACCAGAACCGTTTCCCCAATCTCCGCCTTCCTCGTTGCCTCCTGTCTGATTATCTATAACAAAAGTTTGTGATGAGTACATTTCTTTTGAAGTTAGAGAAAGACGCACACCTATAGTAGGTACAAACGCCAACACAGTTAACATACATGCCCTTACCAGTATCACAATGAAATTAATGGTCAGATCACTCAGAACAATCTTACCTACGTAATTTAATATAATTTTGATGATCAATCTTGTAATTAAAAACAAAGCTTTGATACTTGGAAGTGTTATTCACTGTACTAATGAGATTTTGGCTTTACTTTTGGATTTTTGAGATTAGGCGGGTCGAAAGTAGCTTCTCCATTCCTAGGTCGAAATTAACTTTTCATATCTCCTGATACGGGGAAATTATTTTTCTAACATATTAAAATAATTTCCCCGTATCAGGAGATATGAAAAGTTACTTTCGACCTAGGGATGGAGAAGCTACTTTCGACCCGCCTAATTACGTACGATAATTGAACTTTCCGATCAGGAGAGATGGAAAAGATATAATATATTAGAATGTAGTTATACTCCATTTTCATCTTTGCATCTTTGACCGGTCGGTTGGACTGACAAGTGCTATTAGTTAAGTCTCTGTCGAAAAAAATTAATATTTCAAATCAATATAGTGATAAACATTTCAAAAATACGATTTATGTGTGTTACAGTGTTTGTGCCCCAGTTTATACAAAATTAAAAGTAAAATAGGCGATTATATGCATCGGTATTTTTTCGCCGCACGGGTAGCGCGATATAACCACGTACTCGACCCGTCGTATGCCCGCATGCGAATTCAAACAGTGCGCGAAGGTCATAAGGTAGACAACGGCGCGTAGCGCTGCGACGATCTTTGTTTATCAGTTGTGACGCGCAGCGCCTCAAAGACTATTCACACGCAGACTGTGCGCTCTATAGTGTATGTGTTTATGCCTCAGTGAGATAGTAACTCTGAAAATTGAATAAAAATGAAATGTGACGGTTGTTCTAAAACGTGCTCCAACGAGCGCAGCCTGCGCTGTTTAACCCCTTCCTGCGAAAAGGTTTTCTGTGCATTATGTGTAAACCCGACACTCATCCCGGCTGACCGGAAAAAAGTATGGAAATGTCCGGTTTGCATCGCCGCACAGAAAAAGGGCGGGGACAATACCCATACACCCGTAAGGCCTTGCGCCGAGGAACAGAACAATCGTAAGAGGAGCGACGCCGATACCTCTAATAGCGAGGTCAAAGCTCTGGTCTCTGAAGTCCGGGCGCTAACCAGCGAAATACATGGTCTGAAAACCCAGCTCGAAGAGGCAACATCTTCTCTGGAACGCTGCCATGACAGGCTCGATGAGCTGTCCAAAATTCATGACACTCGGTTAAAACGGCTCGAGCAGAGAGACGCGGAGGTCATAATTCTGCAGGAAAGGGTGGCCCAAATGGAGCAAACGATGAATATAAGGGAGCAGAATCTACTGCGCAATGAAGTTGAACTTTGTGGCATCACGGAGTCCACCAACGAAAACCTGCATCACGTCGCGCAACTTGTTGCCCGCGCAGTTGGCGTAGAGCTGACTGAAAATGAAGTGGACTGGATACACCGAGTGGGTCCCAAAGGACAGGAGCTCAGATACCCACGAACAGTTGTTATTCGCCTGCTGCGTAGCACAAGAAGCGAACAATTAGTGCAAGCGTCCCGATCGCGGCGAAACGTGTTGAGTTCGGCTATGGGCCTGAATGGACCTACTCTAAAAGTCTTTTTTCAAGAAAGACTGACTAAAGAAAATCGGCAGTTATTTCGTGATGCTAAGCAAACAGCGAAGCAACAAGGCTACGATTATTGCTGGTACAAAAGAGGCTCTATTTTTGTGCGAAAGAAGCAAGGAGCATCTCTCTTGCACATTAGATCGAAAGATGACCTACAAAAGTTACAAAACTCCTGTACTAACGATTGTGGAAACGCCGAAGAGCAGTCCAAAAGTATGTCAACATTCAACTAACAAGAAAAGGCTGGAAGAGTCGTCGTCGTGGCAAAGGAAGAATGTTGAAATGAACATTGTACGAACACTTTTATTTTGTTATATTGTATTTTTCCCATCACTCACAATTATCTATACAAACCAGACACATTTTTTCCGTAGTAACATAATTATTCTTAAATATAATCATCTTCTCAAATTGTATCCAGTATCAAACAATAATAACCACAAAGCCGTTTCTTCTCCATTACTCAATCCCTTATTGTGGCAATTTTTCACTTCACTGCAATTTAATCGATCTATATATCTATTGCTTAAAAGGCTTTAACGACGAATTAGCAGATAGTATCGATGACTTAAATATAAATTGCCACAAAATAACCGAACTTGAAACATGTAGAACTTTTATGACCCTTGATTATAATTTTAAACTTCTCGCCTTTAATATAAGAAGTGTACAGAAAAATTTTGACTATTTTATTGCAAGTATCGTTAGGTTTAATATGGATATTGATGTAATTATTTTGGGGTCCCCTTTAATATGCCTAATATTAATAGTCCTAATATGAATTCGCATAACGGATTTGGCATAAATAATTAAGCATAATATTGAATAGGCAAAATAATAAAATTCCATAATGCTTAATACGCATATTACTGATTATGCATAATTGAAATATGCATAAAATTATTAAATATAACTTTATTCATCCTAATATGGATTAGCATAAACTTAGAAATCAAGCGAATGAGGCAGATCAGGGTAAAACCAAGACAGTAAGGTTAAGTTCAAAAGATTAATAAGCAGGAGCGAAGTTAAAGCCTAGCTTTCGTCGATATCTCCTACATATTCTAATGAACACGTCAACTACAATCAATTGAATAAAACATTAGGTATTTAATAATCAATTTTATTAGTAAAGAAATCACATCTTGGTAGGCGCATGAGGCGCACGTACAGAGTGCGTACCTATTTAATACGGGCGTATATTTTAATGATGCTTAAAATAGGATCTGGGGAACCTATTTACCTATACCATAATTTCTACGATCGAAAGTCTAAACTAGTTTTCAATTGGAAGTAATATACACCGTGGTCTCTAATAACCCGAAAGAGTTTAACCACGCATTTTTGATCTAAAAACAAACAAAAAATACTTAATAACTATTGTAATTTTTGGCAAAAAAAAATTTTTTTTTTTTCAATTTTTATTACATTTTTGAATGTATTTCAACATAAAAAGTAAAAGTTATTCACAAAACTAGCACTTACAATGAGTGTTATTTTTTTTTACAAAAACCTCATTTATAAAAGGTTTTATTTCTCACTTTTTGACATCTATTAATGAGGTTAGTAAGACTATTCTCCATAATGGCACCAACGCCGTTAAAAAGACCTTTGGTACCGAGTTACAATTAGAAAATGTTTTTTCTTAATTGGCAATAACTCTGAAACTAGGCGATATCCAGAAAAGTTTATTACAGTTTCTAAATGTGGTCAGGAACACACTGTTAAAATCTTTCGGGTTATTAGAGACCACGGTGTATAGTACCTATATAACAATATTATTAATACGTACTAATCGACAGTAACTTGGCAAAAATATTAGGTATATTATATAGTATCGGTTTCGCTACGCAATCTATGATCGCTAATTATTATTTTATCTATTATATTTTATACCTTTCATTAGGTATACCAATTAGTATTATGCTCATTCTAATTATTCCAAATCATCGTTATGATAGTTTACGTTATACGTAAATACATTATGCGTAATCGTTTATGCGAAATTATGCTTATGCCACTTAAATAGTATGCTTAACAACGCTATGCCAATTTGAAGTATGCGTAATAAATTATGCGAATTAATATAGACTCATTATTTTGACAGAATGCTGGCTAAACGATTCATCGGTTATACCGCAAGTCCGGGGCTACTCTGCTTACAGATCCAATAAAATAACAAATCAAAACGGTGGTATTATTATGTATATTAGAGAAATATGGAACGCAGTAGTGGAAGAGCCGGAATTTCAGGAGGCAGATTGTCTTATTGCGGTTTTACCCAACTGTGTAACCATATTGGGCATATACCGGTCACCGTCCTTCAGGAACACTGATAGGTTTTTACAGTCACTAGACGCTCAACTACAGCAGATTCTCAATAGCCAACCAATCATTGTTGCTGGAGACATAAATATTAATATTGCAATACCATCAGACTGCTCGGAGTATTTATGTTTAACAGCGGAACATGGTTTGGCACCTGCTATCTCGATCCCCACCAGAGAAGCCGCTTGTCTCGACCATATTTTCATACGAACAAATAATAGAGCTCTCGGCGTCGTATGCCAAACGGATATTACGGACCACTGTATGGTAATGGCGGGTATTAATTTAAGAAATAAAAAACATGAAACTCTTAAACAACGGTCACTTAGAAGAGATATAAATGCTATAAAGAACGAGCTATCGTCGTTAAAATGGGCAGAGGTGCTGAATAAGAGCAATGTTAATGACGCCGTCAAGGAGTTTACACAAACGCTACACATAGTTATTAACAAACATTCTCAAAATATCAAAATAAGCAAACCCAGAACCATACTTAAACCGTGGATCACACCCGGGCTCCTACGCTGTATCCGAAACCGAGACCGCCTTCATATGGCAGCTAATCGCGATAAGGAAAACAGAGTAGCAGACATAACTTACAAACGATACAGGAATTTTTGTAATGAACTCCTGCGAAAACTTAAATTACAGCATGAAGAGAAAGAGCTACAGGATTGTCGAGGAAATCCGAAGAAACTATGGAAAACAGTGCGCAACATCTGTCACTTCTCTTCCGCCAAAGCACATCCGACCGAACTGCTATCAATACCAGGTACTGCAACCCATAAAGAATCCCTAGACAAATGTAATTTGCACTTCTCAAATGTAGGTCGAGGTTTGGCCAATGCCATTTTAACGAAATTAAACATAACCGAGGAAACTTTAGCATCTACAAATGTAACGTCGAATGATATGGTATCTCAATCCTTTTTTATGACTCCGACTGACCCCACGGAAGTTCAGATGTTAATAATGCAGTTAGAGAATGACAAAGCACCTGGAATCGATGGACTAGATAATAGATTAATTAAAGAAATCAAGGACTCTATAATTGAGCCTATCACAGCAATTTGCAATCTTAGCCTATCTACGGGACAATTTCCCGATGACTGGAAGATAGCATCCATATGTCCTATATTTAAAGGTGGCAGAAAAGACAATCCCGAGGACTACCGACCCATCTCGCTTCTGTGCACGTTTTCAAAAATTTTGGAAAAAATTGTCAACAAGCGCTTAGTTAACTACCTTGAAACTCAAGACCTTCTTTCTCCCCGTCAACTGGGTTTCAGAAAGAGAAAGTCAACAGAAGATGCTGTCAAGTTGCTTACAATATCCGTCGCCAAATGTTTAGACAAGAAAGAGGGTTGTGTCGGCGTATTTCTCGATCTAGCAAAGGCCTTTGATACCGTGTCCGTGCCACTGCTACTCAAGAAGCTATCCAACAACGGTATAAGAGGCTTGCCTATGGAGTGGTTCAAAAGCTACATGACAGGCAGGAAACAGAGGGTGCATGTAGGTCAGGAAACCAGCAAATATCAGGAGGTGAGTTTTGGCGTACCACAGGGTAGTATCCTCGGTCCTACCCTGTTCATATTATATATGAACGATTTGCACACGCTCCCAATACCAAACGCGGAAATCATATGTTACGCTGACGACACCGCAATTATATTTCGTGGAGCTACTTGGAATGACGCATTCTCAAATGCGGAGCTGGGAATGGCACAGGTTGCGGACTGGTTACAAAGGAATCTCTTAACTCTCAATACAAGTAAGACCAAATACATGTGCTTTTGTAAGACTCTAGCCTCCTCACCACCCAGCGAACGAGATATCAAAATACATACTTGTAGAAACCAATGTGGAAGCTGTTCTTGTGGTATACTATCAAAAACAAACTGTCTAAAATACCTAGGAGTGGTTTTAGATAATAATCTTAATTTCAAATGTCATATATCGGCTTTATCAGGACGTGTAAGGAAAATATGTGGTATTATGCGACTACTCCGAAATGCAGCTGATATATCGACGCTTAAAACAGTTTACTACGCACTGTGTCAGTCACTCTTAAATTACTGCAACAGCTGTTGGGGTAGTGCTACAAAGACTGTGCTCATTGAAGTTGAAAGAGCCCAACGAGCAGTACTCAAAACAATGCTGAAGAAACCCTTCAGATATCCAACTGTTTGTCTGTTCCACGAAGCCAAGGTACTCACAGTTCGTCAGCTATTCATTTTTAAAGTGTTCCAAGCAAAACACAAATCCATATTGGCATCTGACGAATACGCACGCATGCTACAAAAAAGATTGTACCGTGCACAATCATCAGAAGTACACAGTGTTTATGCTACTCGATTTGACCCTTACTTATCAAGCCATGTTTACAATAGGGTCGTAAGAGTTTGTCAAATAAAAGATAGGTCAGTTTTATGAGGCGAAACGGTTTTTGAAAGACTGGCTTACCCATTTAACATATGAAGAAACGGAGGAGTTACTAAAATAATGATTTTAATAGCAAATAATGTAATTCATGCTCTGTGTTCACTTATTGTAAACTTTAATTTAATTAACTTATATTAGAATATAATTTAGAATTCTAAACCAGTACAATTTTTCTAAACCTGTAATATTTTTCTTTAATTTGCATTATATATTTACATTTTAATATACTTTATAGGTACTTGCTAGTTTTAATCAAGACTACTGTGTTAACCGACCATAATAATCTTTCTGTAACTCATTTAAGTGGCCCCTGCGATACAGGCTTGCCTAGTGCGGGAACCACTAAATCCAGACTGGCGTCACTTATTAAGATAAGTCTAACATAATTATATTTATACCTACTAACCCAGATTACTGAAATTGTAAAAGTTGCTTATCTTAAATAAACATTTTTCATTTTCATTTTTCATTTTTCATTTCAAATAGCATGGCCCGATGCCCCTTAATACTTCTAAGTGGCATCGGGCCATGGTATTTGAAATGAAGTATAAATAGAAACCATAAATAAACAATTTTTTACCAGCAGACGGCGCTTCTTCCTTGATAGTCTGCGGCTCGGTGGCATTCTGAGATTCTGAAATCAGATTTTGTCAAATAAGTTTATCGCAAACTTCATTTAGAAAAACAATCGTATAAAAAAAATCTGTTCACAATTCTCAAAGAAATCTAGTAACATACATATAAAAAAAAAACAGTTGAATTGAGAACCTCCTCCTTTGAATTCGGGTTAAAAAGTTTCATACTATTCTATGAAGACTGATGATGATAGTGATGATATCTAGTCGTCAATATCGTACTTCCCTACATATAATTAAAGCCAATACTTGAGTCATAATGTCATAAATAAATAAGCAGACGCTGAAATGGCCACTTTCATTATAGTTACATTGATTTACCCCAAGGTATCCCATACCGTGCGTCAGTAGAAAACCAGAGAAATGTAAACAAACCTAGAAACTTTGATTATTTCATAATCACACACGTTCAGTACACAATTTTGGTGGTGTTGTCACCAACTTAAAACCTTTTTTGTTTTCTACCGGCGCATGGTATACATTCGCAGTAAATGTTTCTTAACACATTCGCCCCATTACAGTATTGTGCTAATGCCATACCGATCGAAATGATCTCATAGAACCTCTATGCCAGTGACTATATGTGACTAGAAAGATTGTACTCCTATGCCGGCGTCACAACATTTGTGTCAAAAATGTTTGTATTTCTATGTCACGGGCATAGGAGTCGGATTTTTTCCTTTAGTATCGTTTGGTAGCCAAAGTTTCGTAACCAGCTTAGGAATGGGAATAAAATCCCATTAGGTAACTGGCTTTAAATCGGGACTTATCATTACCGAATTGTAACCAGGTTTGTACCGAATCCAGCTACGAGAGGGAAAGTTAGTCCCATTTCATAGCTGGCTACCAGGCGGAAAACCATATTTCCTATTTGGCAGCCAGCTACCAAATCTGGCTACCGAACGGTACTAAAGGGTTTTTTTGATCACAGACGCTGTGTTACCGGCGTTGAACATTTTAATTATTCAGTACTTACGTTCATTCATGACGCGAATGATGTGCTGCTTCTCCTTGGACAGATGCCTCTTGCCGTTGAGATGCATCGTCATTTGCTCAGAGCAAGTCATGGAGGTCTGGAGAGGAAAATACTTTCGTCAACATTTGTACGACAATCGGTCAGTTAAATAATCACCAAATAAAAAAAAGCGATTACAACCGCTTAATGCAAATTTATGACATATATGGTTTTCTCGTGCAAGCCATTGTACAGATTAGAGAGGATAAACCAACATCATAGAACTGTCAAAACTATAGCCACTATGAAGTTTTTTGTGAAATACACTAAAGTGACGTCACGTTTGTATACTGCTAAATGACTCACTCTTTCAAGTTCCGTCATCGGCACAAACTGCTTCTCACGGTTGATCAGTGTATAGAGACAGGCTAGTGGGGTACCTAGGGGTACGATACCTTGCAAATGTCGCAGTAGAGGTCTGGCTGTGACGGCTTAGCGTCCGTCGTCGACTTGGCCGGCGCGGTCACCGGCACAAACAGCTCACGGTAGATCAGTGAATAGAGACAGACTAGTGGGGTACCTAGGGGTACGATACCTTGCAAATGTCACAGTAGAGGTCTGGCTGTGCCGGCTTGGCATCGGCCGCCGTCGTCTTGGCCGGCGCGGTCACCAGCACAAACTACTCACGGTAGATCAGTGTATAGAGACAGCCCAGTGGGGTACCTAGGGGTACGATACCTTGCAAATGTCGCAGTAGAGGTCTGGCTGTGCCGGCTTGGCATCGGCCGCCGTCGTCTTGGCCGGCGCGGTCACCGGCACAAACTGCTCATGGTAGATCAGTGTATAGAGACAGGCTAGAGGGGTACCTAGGGGTACGATACCTTGCAAATGTCGCAGTAGAGGTCTGGCTGTGCCGGCTTGGCATCGGCCGCCGTAGTCTTGGCCGGCGCGGTCACTGGCACAAACTGCTCACGGTAGATCAGTGTATAGACAGGCTAGTGGGGTACCTAGGGGTACGATACCTTGCAAATGTCGCAGTAGAGGTCTGGCTGTGCCGGCTTGGCATCGGCCGCCGTCGTCTTGGCCGGCGCGGCCACCGGCACAAACTGCTTCTCACGGTTGATCAGCAGCTCACTGGAACCAACATAAACTTTACAGCCACACAACAGTATTAATAAACTCGAAACCCTGATTCTTCTAAATCTGGACTTGCTTAGGCTCAATCGAATCAGAATTTCGAGCTGATTTGACTGTGATAATATAAAATAATGACAGGGCATTATTTGTTATGTTAAGGAGGGACGCTCGACCGGACTCGAGCGGGCTGCCGAGCATCCACTGTGCTCATTCACCCCATTTCCCTTTGCTGGAGCTGCAGGTTAATGTTCCGGTATCATTCCCCTAAAACTTACTTCTAGCCTTCAAATTTTCTTGCAGAACCGCAGGACGTCTCTGAGGTCGACCTCCCCGAGTTCCTTCTTCTGAGCCTATCCCTGCCAAACATGTCATATCTCGCCGCTGCGTATTCAGCAAGGAAATGCTGGCTGGTTTCGTTTCTTCTAAAATAATGCCCTAAGGTTTCCCATACAAAATTTCAGTTTCCGTTAAGCGACGCTAATAGTACCTACCTAGGTCCTTACAGAAAATGTGACGTAATAGAAAATATTTTTTTCTTATTATTAAAAATGAATCAGCTCGTGATTCGGATATGAATGAGCCCAAGCAAGAATCTGAACGAATCGGGTTTTCGAGTTTTTATGTTATTGTAATATGGCTCTCATATTATATCACTTGCGTAATTAGATTAGAAAATCAAATTGCAAAAACACTTATTGTATGTCGAAACTGGGTCTTGTAACACAGGGTTTCCTAGCACAAGACACAGGGTCGTGGATATTTGTAATTTTAAAACTGTTTCAATAAATATTTTCATTTTTCATTTTTTCATTTTTTCACTTATATTTATGTAGTCGTCAAAGTCCTCTAGATACTTACGCCCGAGACTCCATTCCTTTTTGAAGTAAGTAAGGGTTTTTTGGCTTCTTCCGGCCTTCCACAATGCTGAAACATTCATTGTAATGTAAAAGAAATGCAAAAGAATATTAAAAATAGATGTACCGAATAAGAATATTCGGCCGAAAATTCGGTTTGGCTAATGCCCTGGCCACGACATTGGTCTAAGGCGACCGCGACCGCGGCAAGCGGGGCGGCGAAAACGGTCTAAGAGCATGCCACGACAACGCAGTTGTCTTAGCGGCATTGACCGAATTGGACGTATCCAAAGGACGCAAAATGACACTATTAAAAGTGACCCTTCAGTGAGTCGAAAGTATCTCGTATTTTATTGCAGAGGTGTGCACCAAGTAAATAGACGCGTGGCCAGGGCATAAGGGTCTTCCTAAATCTATCGACGCGAATTCGGCTAAATCCATTTAAGAAAACCTTTATTACTACGCAATAAGAGCGAAAAAGAAACAACTCTGACAACACCGATCGACGGTAATACGGTGCGATTTGCCTTAAAAATCCGAAAGCTTTGATAGGTTGGGGAGACCCTTAACCACTAAAAATCTAATTAAATTTAAATGCTGATCCTAGCTCCATAAGCCTCATGGCCCTACCTGTAGGGGTTATTCCCATCTGTTACCACTCATCTGACCACCAGTGGTAACAACTGGGATTTTACAGATGGGAATAACCCTTAACATCGAACAAATTAAAATATCCTCCAGAGACCTACTAGAAGGTCTTCTCAAACAAAAGAAATTCTATTCTATTTCCTACACTATTAATTCAAAATTCACTGGCTAATTTTATTGTCTGGGCGGCAGGAGGGTATTATTCAATTAGAACAGTTGCATTTGTTTTGACTCGTTGCATATGTAACAAATTTTGGATATTTCTCTTGTATGGCTGGATTGGCTGGGTCCTTAGGAGGACATAGCAGAGACCCATAGCACAATAAATTACAACAAATATTTATAAGCAGAAGGCATTTTCTAGTAAGACGGCCAGAACAGAGAATTCCGCTAGAAATATTAGTTGTAATTTATTATGCTATGAACCTCTGATAGGCAATTTACATTACTTATAATAGTAATAACTGTTAAAAATTAATTAAGTAGCACCAATCACGTGTCGTAAAACCGCAACTATAATCCAATCAAGTGCAAAAATAAGTATCGAAAGAATCCGCTCATAAATATGTTAAGGTGCGTGCAGACCAAAAGAGCATTCGCTGTTCTATCCCCCTACTCTACGAAATTCGATCGTTAGACGAAACGTGATTGGTTGATTTCGCAGAGCGGGGGATAGAACAGCGAATGCTCTTTTGGTCTGCACGCACGTTAACGACGCGACGTTCTTATTACACAGAATTAGAGTGCACCGGGACATATTTTTGAACATTTTCGTGTACACTTGTACACTTTATTTTGTCTTTGACTGTCCAATACTTCAACTATGGTCCACAATTTCAATTCCTAATAAGCATCAGTCCCAGTCTTCTTTTTGGCTTTCATCATCATCCTAGCGTAGTTCCCTGAGCAGGCTGAGTGCTTTGAGCAGTTTTATTATTAATGAGGTGTTTTTGCCTATGAATAGCACTATTAATATTACAATGCTTTGGGCTTGTTCTGCTCTGGATCACGAGCTCTTTCGATTCGAATAGGAGAAAAAAAATGTTTCAAAATGTTTCCTTCCATTACGACCGGCAAAGGCGGTAGCGTAATGGAAGGAATGAAAAATGTATGAAAATTATGGGACATATTTTTTCTCCTCACAAAATCGAATGAGCTCGTGATTCTGAGTCGAATAAGCCTAAACTTGACCAAATTAAGGTGGATTCGACCCTATCCCTGCCGCTTATCTGCTAAAAGATGGCGCTACAATTGCACAAACACCATATTTTCGTCATTTTCTGCTAAACCGAAGATCAGAGTTAACATGTTTTGAGATACGCGCAAGGAGCAAAAAATCTAATGTACAAATTGATAGCAACCTGCACAAAATACTGTTCTTCTAAATCGCAATAATGCAAAAACTAGAAAATTATGTAATTTTACCCTGTAACGCACACTACTACACCTCCCGTCAGTACCCAATGTCAGTTGTACAATCATTACTCATCAATAAACTAGATGGCGCCAGTTAAAAGAACAGCTTTTCTAAATGGTCTAAGTTCTAACTAGAGGGCGCCAATTAGGAAATGACTTTATATTGTATTGTATATTTGTGAAGCAAAACCAACTGTTGGTTTGGTATTAAAATCCCTACTTTTAACTGTACAGATATAACAACAGCTGTAGTAAAGAAGTTATTCCCGTACTCTTCGGGTAATACCTATCCGTCGCCGTTATGTACAACTCTTTAGAGTATTATATTTTTTGGTACAGCTACTTACTGGTAAATAAAAAAGTTATCAAAGAAAGTTACTTATGTCCCAAAACACTAGTATTTACCGCAGCGGGTCTCTATTCGCTAGGAACAATGTGGCAATATAATTACGAGTATAGATTGACCTAAGAAATTCATAGTATTATACTTGATCAACGGCACTAGCACATATCGTGCATGACAGGAACCTTGTCGCGGCTACCCGTCCCTTTTTGATTACATTGATTCAAAAGAGATGAGAAGTTGCGAGCAGGTCATAAATTGCTGCCAATATTGTTGTACAAGATGTGCTAGGGCCTCAAGTATAATAAGTAATAAAATGTGTAGGTATTTTGGGTAGTTCTATGGAGTTAGAAGATTGAAGAAATATATTCATTAGACACGTAGTAGTAGACCAAATTGAATGATCTGATGGACATTTGCCGACTTGCTTTATTACCAACTACGATACTGATGATGTACTAGTGGTTTATCGGACATTTAGATTTTAGACCTTGTTGGAGTAACATTTATATTACTAAATGTTAGCCTACATACCTACTATGTTAGTCTCCAACTAACATTTTACATTACATAATATGTAAGGATAGTGTTATCCTGTCTAAGTTTACCTACATTTTCGCCTACCATCCCATAAGATGCTAATTAGATTGTCCGATATCAATTAAAAGTAGGTTAGGTACGAGTACTTACTTAAATACAAACGCAACGAAGATTTTCCAGACACAGGCGAACATCTGGACGCTCAATTTTCGGATGCTTTATACCATATAAACAAGGTGCTGTATTTCCGTTGTCAGAGAGGTTTCAGGAGTATTAGGATGCAGTGTAGTTAGACCCCCTAGAGTTTAGTTCATGTTTCAGAAGTACCTACTACCTAGGCATGTTACAGTAGCTAATACCTACTATTTTACGCGGTTTCAACATTTTTCATCACATTTGCTTTCTAAGCGCGCCATTGCTTGTGCATATTGCAGTGGGAGTAATAGAAAAGTGAAATTCCTTAGGGAATACCAATATTTCGTCTCATAACATATTCTTTGTCTGCAAGTGTTATAAAAAACATTGTATGCATCACAATCGGTAAGAGGCGTACCTACTAACTCGAGTCATCAAAAGCCCTCCGCCTACGGCGTCGGGCTTCTAACACTCTCGTTAATGATACTGTACTTACCTCCCTAGATGCACAATGTACTATTATCGACCGCTCTGAAACATTTAAAAACCTTTTAGAGGGACTCTGTATTCCAACCTCACGGGAATGTAGGTATTTGTTTCTTGGCCACCTATTTAGTATATATAGCCGACGGCAATGGTCAAATGGTTGATAGTGGCTGTTTTCCTAGCTGTAGATGTTTGTCTGATAGCATTGCAACAGAATGTATTATTATAAATTGTTGAAGGTAGTTAGGTAGGTACTTCTTGAACCTAGTATCTACAAAACGTACTAGAGAGGGAAAGGATACTTTCAGGCACTGTGTGCTTACCATAAGCTGCCGCTGCGTTTTTAACGCGGACTTACTTTCCATCCCGCCCGTAATCGCGTCTTGGGGCGAGCCACCCGTATAGAAAGCACCTATGTAAGTCCGCGTTAATAACGCAGGGGCAGCTCATGGTACGGCTACTGGTTCCACAGGAGGCGAGTAAGGGATGATTTGTCAACTTTTTTCTCGCTCACTAAACAAAGAGTAGATATAGATCCTATGTCAGTAAAATTAACAAATATACCTATACATATATATGTAGATGATCGTTGGCTGTTCACACTGCCGCTTCCTCAGTGAGGGTTTTTAATATTTTTTTCTGACACTGGGGCGGTGATATGGCGTAAGGACCAACAAACTGTCAAAATAAATACGCGAATTGAATTTTCTATATATTTTGTGGTTTATTTATTCTTAAAACCATTACATAAGGAATAATGTTTTCTAAAATAAATAAACGTTTCCGAGTCAATTCCCATGAAATGCCTTTAGTACTTACCGTTTGGTATTCGGATTTGATAGCTGGCTGCCAAATGGGAAATATAGTTTCCCGTCTGGTAGGATGAAATGGGACTAACTTTCCCATCTCGTATCTGGATTTGGTACAAACCTGGTTACAAACCGGTAATGATAAGTCCCGATTTAAAGCCAGTTACCTATTGGGATTTTAATCCCATTTCGAAGCTGGTTTGGTAGCCAATCTACTAAAGGATGAAATGAACAAAGTTCTAGTAATTTTGTTTAGTGTCAGTCATTTTGAGTTCCTGTTTTAGGGCCCAATCTTCAGTTCGGCGACCGTTTTCTAGTCGTCATACATTTATGAAATTAATAAACTCCAAATGTAACGATCCAAATGTAATTATAACGATAATGGCGAGACATTTCGAAATTATACTTCAAATAGTCTGGTCCCGCCATTATAACGTTATAATGGCGGAACCAGGTCCTGAATTCTGTCCATATTCTGTCGATTCATATTGCATCATTTAGTACTTACTGAATTTGTACTATTTGGTACCTGTTGTAAAAAAAATTGTACTTCTTTCATTCCAAAATTATATTTGAAATAGTCTGGTTCCGCCAGATCATTTGAAGCAGACTATTTGAAATATAATTTTAAAATGGAAGAGGTACTAATTTTTTTACAAGAGGTATCAATACCAAATAGTACTAATTCAGTACTAAATAATGCAATATGAATCGACAGAATATGGACAGAATTCAGGACCTGGTCCCACCATTATAACGTTATAATGGCGGGACCAGACTGTTTGAAGTATAATTTTGAAATGGAAGAGGTATTATTTTTTTACAACAGGTACCAAAAAGTACAAATTCAGTACTAAATAAATATTGCAATATGAATCGATCGAATTCAGGATTTGGTTTCGCCATTATAACGTTATAATGGCGGGACCAGACTGATTGAATATAACTTTGAAATAGAAGAGGTACAATTTTTTTTACAACAGGTACTAAATAGTACAAATTCAGTACTAAATAATGCAATATGAATCGATCGAATTCAGGATCCGGTCCCGCCATTATAACGGTTACCTCCAAATACAATTAGAATTTCGATATTTCATGTTCAGTGCCTATGAATCTGACAGCTGTTTGGACCACACGCCTATATAGCGTTGCCTGCAAAAGATCGAAAACCCTAACTTACTGGCCAACGATACAGTAAATATAATAAACAGTAGCCGTACCATGACTTTACAAGTATCGGTAACATTAGGTTTTATTAAATACGTTGAGCAGGCCATCGCGCTCGCTCCTATTTGTAAGCGCGAGCACGATAGAATGCACGTATCGAGTAAAACCTTACGTAATTACGTATCCTTTACTTTCCAGCTCATGGCACGGCTACAGTACCTACCTACTCTTCTGTACTCTTCTGCTGAGAACTAATATTCGCTAAATTTAAATATTGGTGGCCTAAATATATGCATAGCTAAAACATAGGTTTCAATCTGTTGAGTATCGAAAGTTCATCGCCTCGTCTGTTCTTGTATCAACGTCTGTGCTATGTACAAATTGTTTTATATCCATGTAGGAATACTTCAGTAAATAGATGACGAATAGTACCTAATACCAAAGTTTGGGGCTACTATTAACGATGTAATCGAGATAATGGGTTGCCGAATGGTTGACACATACATATTATAGTTTTTATATAGGTACATAATATATTCTTGCTCTATATTCTATACTCTGTTTGGTTAGATATTTAAAAAAAGGTAAACAATCTTGCAGTATCTTTTTATTGAAACTACAAGTAGAAAATAAGTTTTACCAAATATACGTAATATAACAAAGGAATACAGTGATTTACATTGTTTTGATTCATTAAGTACCTAGTTTGGATTTTTAAATGCATTTTTCAATAAAAAGATAGTGCAAGATTTTTTACCTTTTTAAAATACCTAACCAAACAGAGTACAAGTGAGACAATTTTTACATTTTGTTTACAAGTGTGATGTTTGCGCCGGTAACCAATTACAATTATGGTCTCGTTTATACACTTTCCGACCCAGCGAATATTCGATCCGGTAGCAGTCGAGCCAACGCATATTTGTGACCGAGATTATGGGATGACAATCTCGGTCACAAATATACGTCGATTGTCCAATCGAAACATTAATTTTGATTTTAGGATACATTATTTCTACGATTTTCGACACAGCGAATATTCGATCCATAAAAGCCACTCAATAGCTTTTGGTAACTGTGGTTACCAGCTGTCACTCTTATTTTACATAGGAATAAAAGTAGCAGTTGAGCCAACAGACTTTAAGATACTCCTATAGTGCGTACGTATCTCAGTTCCGATTCAATAGTGACATACGAGGTTACTAAGAGTGGTGACAGTTTTCATAAGAACTCTACCTGAACTTCACTCCACAGAATGTGATATTTTTCTGCGCCAGTGCAAGACTGAATTTTCATAGTAGAGGAGAGTGGGGTACAGTGGATCCCTTTTTTTTACAAATGTTGTAGTGGTGTTATTTTTATTTGTAATTTTCTACATACCTTATTGTCCCACCTATTCCTTAGAGGACACATTTTCCAGCACAAGTATATAATTTACATGTAGCTTTAAAATCATTTTCATTATAAAAAAGTGAACTAAAGTTACCTCTTCAATCAGAAATCACAGAACAGTTCCTAGTTTGAGGTAAAAAAACCAAGAACAAGACTTTTCAGGTATAATTGAAAGTATCTTCCGTTATTTAGTTACTCCAATATTTGTATCACACAGTTGAGCAAATTCGTAAAAAAAGAATACCGGATTATTAAAGCCATAAATAAAGCTAATGCAAAATTATCACAGTGCACCTTTATTCACTGTACCCTACTCTCCCCTATTTTTCTGCACAGTCTGGTTGGTACTGTATGCAGATATTATCTCGCATAATGCATTCGCATAATATAGTTTGATGTTGGTGTTGAAATGTAGACCTCTTTAACTCTTGTCGGTTTCGATCGCCGACACTCATGTAGAAAATGCTCACTTTCATCACTTGTATTCAGTAACAATATTTATTCGGCAAAACACAGCTCATAATAATGTCGAAAATTAAATAGTATATAAACATTGTGCTTAATTAAAAATATATGAATGTTTCTTGTCACCAAGTTCAATACCATTTTCTTGAAACGTGTTCCGTTACATTTTCATTAGGTTCTTTCCGCTGAAGTATCTTCCCAATCTTCAACTGTATTTCAATATTCAACTGAAAAAATATGATTGAATAAATATAAGTATGGTAGCGAGATTAACAAGCCAAAGAAAAAGGCAAGTGTCATGATTTGGCAAGTAACGATTAAGTTAGCGTTTACTCGATACGTAAAGTAGGCGCTCGGCGCTTGATTCATGATGTACTGGAGCATCATGTGAGCGTGATAAAATGCTTTATGTATAGAGTAAACTCTAACGCTGAACAAAGTGTGCCCCGCCTGGAAAATGCCAGTGTTATGACCAGCCAGGTCAACAGATTTGACCCAGTGTGACTTTTTTTGTGGGGTGAGGTGAAACGGCGAGTATACGTTGAAGAGGCCCAAGTCCAATAATAAGAGCATTTTGATGAACTTAAAAGTGAAAACTTGTGATGGGAAATATCGAAGGAAACATTCATGTAAATTAATTAATAAGCATGAGAAATGGACTCCATTAATTAGGTATGTTTTTTTGATTCCAATCATTGTACATAATAGTAGTTTATGCAACTGTACGTAATGCCTGATTACGTATAGTTGCATACACTACTTTATCTACACACATATCATAAGTGCTCTAAGATGCGTTCAGAAACAGAGCCTTCTCATACTTGGCTCTCGACTTTTGCGGCAACAGGTTGTTAGTTGCTGTCATAGCTGCATTGAGTATGTTCGGCGGAGTGCTCATATCGTTATCCGAGTCACTGCCACTCATTATCAAATAATTATCAGTATTATCACAAAGTATTTACAACTTTTCACAATTTTTCACTTGTAAGGCAATAAACAAAAGGCAGGAATGGCACCGATTTGAATTTCTGTATTTTTTTTAAATCATAGACAATCGAATGATGTCCCTATTCTTGTGTCACTCGATATGAAAATATCGTCCGATTGTTACTAAAAAATATACTGAATTAACTTATTGTGTTGATGACTGGCTGAATATTTATAGATACCAGAATAGGCACCCCACTTGAATCTGACAGCTGTTCCAAATTTAAAACTCATAACCTCCGGAAAAATCGTATATAATGTTAACTTTATGTATGTGCCAAGTTCTGATGGTGGGTAATGCTGGTCATTGTCTATTGTTTCTGGACGCATTTTAGAGCACTTAACGATATTTGTGTAGATAAAGTTGATTTAAAATTTTGAAATACGCCTCAATAAAGAAAGTTTCTGTGCTACTTTGTAATTTTATCACGTTTCCCAGACATAATTTAAAACATTCGACAAATTTGTCAGCCTCCGTAGCCTAGTTGGTAGTAACCCC
Organism: Thaumatotibia leucotreta; assembly: GCA_025490895.1. NCBI lineage: Eukaryota > Metazoa > Arthropoda > Insecta > Lepidoptera > Tortricidae > Thaumatotibia > Thaumatotibia leucotreta. The sequence goes on along the minus strand of JALPQI010000822.1, from coordinate 84,865 downwards.
GCCTACGAAGCTGGAGGTTCCGGGTTCGAATCTCGGCGAGGGCATTATTTGTGTATTTATTTATCACAAATATTTGTTCCTTGGTCATGGTTGTCTATGTATTTAAGTATCTATATGTATCTATCTATTATATATATCGTCGCCTAGTACCCACATCACAAGCCTTAATTGAGCTTACCTTGGGACTAGGTTGATTTTTGTAAGATGTCCCAAGATATTTATTTATTTATTATTTATTTATTTATAACACACAGAAAAATTCTTTATTTTGACGGGCCTAAGCCCGTGCAAGTAAGACGGAGGATTTGGGATCTAGTAAGATATTTTTGCCAAGTCATAATGATAAGTTGATACTCGATGCACATTACCGCCGCCGCTTTTCCAACCCGCCATGCCGCGTGCGATGACGTTTTAAATAAATAGTTGCCAGTTCGTGTGTTTTGTTAGTTATGCACATTGATAATGCGCAATGCGTCCAAATTTCCTGTTAGGTTTGCGGATAAGTTAAAACATTGGTATTTCAGTTTTTTTGTACCTACTAACAAAAAATGCTAGTATTCTGTAACTTGGACTACTATTACGTATGTTGATTTTTTGTACTGGTGAAAAAGTAACCCATGTATATATATACACATATATATATGTGGTCATATGTATATGTGGTCTGTCAAAAAAGTACCTACTACTGGAAAATAAACCTTAAAAATTAAATTCAAATTTCAATTACATTGGTGACAGACGTCCTTTCAGGACGCCTACACAGATCAGGGGATAAGGTTTAAATTTATCAACATTATTTATTTCTCATTTCTAATGTCTACCCTCCATACTTAACTTTAGTGGGTATACCTGCTTAGCCAATTTTGCTATTTGATATTGTCGCTTATTGGAAAGGATGTCGATTAATTTAACCATACCGATAACTCTTTTCACAAAATAATTATTGCCGAGTGATTTAAAAATGCCACGAAGAAAAAAAACCTGTGACGAAATGGAGCTGTGGAAAAATATTATCCTGAATTACATGCCAAATTATACAATTATGTCACAGGGTGGATACGGCATACAAAAACTAAATCTGACATTTGTCTGTGCCTATGTGTGCGTACGGGTATGTTTGTACACGCGCAACTCGCACAATCACGCAACAGGGCTGCCTCAGATATGGCAGATTAACTAGTTGGTACTTAAGTAACAAATGAATATATACTTTAACCTGTACAATACACATTTAGTAATTTCTAAGTTAGTGTATAAATAAAATACTCACTTTCACCACAGAATAAGTAATTATAGCACATCTCCAATTCTAACGGAACAGAACACCGCAACCCAAGGAAACTATTGTTTTTCTCACGTCCAAGAAATATCACTTTTTTAACACCATTTTATCATTGTTACACGTGTCATCTACATAATAGTTACATATTGTGATAAACATTTTCATGTTAGTTTTAACATCTGCTTCGATAATATTGATGATGATTTTAACCAGCTTCGAGTTCCCTCGCACTTCCTCCAACTTCATCATCAGGCCTATCTTGTGGTATTTGACCCAACTGCTAATCCTAAAAAGCCAACATAGCATATCATTATCTGAAACCAACTCCGAGTTCCCTCGAACTTCCTTCAAGTTCATCACCAGACCCATCTTGTGGTATTTGACCCAACTGCTAATCCTCAAAAGCCAACACAACATATCATTATCCTTAACCAACTCCAAGTTCCCTCGCACTTACTCCAAATTCATCATCAGGCCTATTTTGTGATATTTGACACATGCTCACCAAGAGGATCCTAAAAAGCCAACAGAACATATCATTATCTCAAACCAACTCCGAGTTCCCTCGCACTTACTCCAAGTTCAACATCAGGCCTATCTTGTGGTATTTGACCTAACTGCTCATCCTATAAAGTCATCGTAGGATATCATTGTCTCAAACCTATTCCGAGTTCCCTCAAACTTCGTCCAATTTCATCATCAGGCCTATCTTATGACACGGAACCCAACTGCATACCAAGATAATACTAAAAAGCCAACATAACATTTATCGATGTCAAATCAACTCCGAGTGCCCTCGTACTGCCTTCGAGATCAATCATTGTCAGGCCCATCGGTGGAATCACATGGGCGATGAGCGTTCCTGACTCAAAAAACCTGCGTTAAAAAAACTGTCCACATTACGTACTTACACAATAAACTATAAAAAATTTGAATCAAACGACTTGTTTACTTACTACTAACTACGTAAAAAACTACAAACTACAGCTTACTACTGAATAATCTAATCTAAAAAAGATTGTAAAATGTTACATTGCTAAAAATCAATCCTTATTTTCATCTCTATTCCGTAAACCCGGTTAAACTTACTTTAAACAAAGCACGTGGTCACGGTAATTAACGAAACCAACATTGTCCCACCACTAATGGTACACGTGCTTCGTAAGAAAGCAATAGCACATTGCATTTTTGATTTGATAAATGGGACAGAAGTACTATGTAGTATGACTTTTCTGCGGAATGTAGTTCAGTCTATTAGACTAGCGGCCCATGCTGAAAAAAATATGGGTCATTTGAACCACCAGGTCCTATCCTGAACCTATCCAGAACGATATAAGAGCATAAAATAATAAGATTCAGCACTATGCCGACACTTGTAAGCTGTCCAACTGACTCCTGGTGAGAATTTAAAAGTACAGGTAGAGTGAGTACATTTTGGTCATATATTTTTGTACGGCATTCTTACCACCGATAGATCCATGAAAAATAATAAGGAAACGCACAGTGGCGTACAAAAATTGTGCGCCACAAAGTATGTTTTTTTTTTATTTTCCGACATTCACCAGGGTAAATTTGGCCATTTGATTTTGTACGGCATCTGTGTCATACTATTTCAATACTGCTTCTAATTCATTATTCCGCAACGCCGTACAAAAATCATGCGACAAGGGAAAAAATCGAGGGTTGCAATCCCCTCTCTTTCCGTAGTCCAGGGGGTGATTTACAAAAGTACGGCTTCGGTTCCAATACATGAATGTATATCAATAATCATCTTCATTTCATCGTATCCTTGATTTTTACAGCTGTAAAATCATTTGATCCTGTACGGGAACTTCTTTTTTAACATGATGTTGTAAAACACAATCCTTACATAGTATTGCCGTTCAAAATAAACCGTTCTAAAAAGAATTATAGAGAAATACAAAAGCTGAAATTTTGCAAATTAATGTAAAAGTATAAATATCATAGATTAATGAAATATAGCAATTTTTTACATTTTATCCCTTGTTTTAAATAACATTAACATAGATAAATTAGATGTCCAGCAGTGGACGTCTTTTGGCTGAAATGATGATGATGATGAGATAAATTAGGAAAAAATAATACCGTACATTTTTATGCAGACCATATATTTTAGGCTGATGAAAGTCACGCTACAATTTTAAGGGTACTTTATGGCCATCTGATGCAGTGCGGTATTAACATATTTTTGAAGAGAACAATTGATAATATGATAAAATCACTATGACGTCTAGCAGAATTGAAACGTTGTGTAGATTATGTCCAAGAATTGAAAATGAAAAATCCCAGTATCAACAGTTATGTATACTTTTTGGTTTAATATACACTTCAAACGTTATTGATACATACATATAATATATAATTGATTTGTTTCATTGTAATGATGTCAATAAATAAAACAATGATTTTTTAGAAAAAATCTATATATTTTATGATAATAATATTTTTTTTTTTAAGAAATTAGATAAATTTATGCAGTATTGGAATCAGTTACTCAGTTGTTATCGGAATCAACGTCTTCATCGACGTCCGAATTAACTTTTCTGAAACATAAATATGTATTTGTCAAAATCCAAGTCTTACGTACAAATTCAAGATGTAAAGATTTATTTACCTATGACGTCATCACTTTTATAGTTTCTAACTAGGAACCTAGAATCAAGAAAAGACTATGACTATTAGTAAAAATAAAATATCTAAATGCCGTATAAAAAAAATCACCTTACATTTCGTACAGTTTTTTTTTTCCCTTTGGACCAACGAAAATATACGGCATATGAAAAAATATTATCTATGCATAAAATACTTTCAAAATAAATTTATTTCATGTTGTGTCAAATCACCCCCTGGACCACGGAAAGAGAAGGGATTGCAACCCTCGATTTTTTCCCCTTGGTACATCATTTTTGTACGGCGTTGCGAAATAATGGATTAGAAGCAGTATTGAAATAATATGACACAGATGCCGTACAAAATGAAATGACCAAATTTACCCTGTTGATAGTCGGAAAATAAAAAAAAAATCAGACTTTGTGGCGCACAATTTTTGTACGGCACTGTGCGTTTTCTTATTATTTTTCATGGATCTATCGGTGGTAAGAATGCCGTACAAAAATATATGACCAAAATGTACTCACTCTACCTGTACTTTTAAATTCTCACCAGGAGTCAGTTGGACAGCTTACAAGTGACGGCATAGTGCTGAATCTTATTATTTTATGCTCTTATATCGTTCTAGATAGGTCACCTGGTGGTTCAAATGACCCATATTTTTTTCAGCATGGGCCGCTAATCTATATTTTTAAATTAGAACTTCTTGTTGTCTTTGCATACCAATTCACACAACACTCCATGTAAAGCAGTGAAATGCACTTTTTCGGCTTTTTTATTGCCAAAAACGAGCGCTATTTACGGGTCTGTTACTTAGTCGCAACTGAACAAGCACGACGAGCGCCGCGTCTAAGTATATCAGTGCGAGAAATATAACTGCTGGTGACTGCGAGTCGCCTTATAGGTAATGAAAGTCTACAGGAGGTGGTCTGTGACCAGCAAGAAATGCTACCCTTTGTTTACGAGTAGGAGCATATTAAATATCAACCTTGTGAAAAAATGATCATTTCGATCATAGCCCATGATGCATAGTTTTCGTCTAGTCACACACAAAAAAATCAATATCCTGGGACATTTTCACACACATCGGCCTAGTAAACGGTACGCTCCATTAAGACTTGTGGTGTCGGTATTTTTGGATTGTATTGTATTCAGGGCATTTTTTAGCGTCTCGACATCAAACGTGCATATTTTGCGTGGTGCCAACGCTGGCCCAGTAGGTACTTGTTGGAGACCTCACATACATCCTTGTTTTTTATCGCAGATGTATGGAGGTTCGTCACGATGTTTTCCTTCACCGTAAAGGACTTGTGAATATAATATAATATGACATACATAAGCTTATAAAATAAAGTAAATGATTCGGGCTGGGGATTGAACCCAAGACCGCTGCGTAGTGTGCATTTTACCGTCCGACAACAAGCGCTATTATTTGTGATGAACGACGATATAATGAATAATACATAGATATACAGGGTTACTTTTTCACCAGTACAATAAATAATAGTAGACTAAAATACAAATTACTAGCATTTTTTTGTTACTACCCCTTCAAAAAATGCTCGAACTTATCCGCAAATCTAACAAGAAATGTGAACGACTTATTACGCATCTATCGACGTGCATAACTAACGTTTATTTAATTAAACTTTACGTTTAATTATTTAACTTTTCATTCATTCATTAATTCATTCGTTCATTCATTCATTCCAAATATATATTATTAGTAGGTATTTACTAACGATCACTAAAGTTAGCAGTGTACGGAGATATAGAGAGACAGGGGTTCCTGTTGTATCCCCACACTAAAAAACGGTATACATTACGTAAAATAAATATTATTCTAACAATAAGTTTAGTGTCTCCCTGGCACAATTATTTGGAGTTTTCAAGAGATTTTTATCTATTTCTATATTGCATAAACAACCGCTTTTGATGACAAGGCCACATACCTAAAGACACCACATAACATAAGGTGAAAGTGCAAATAAAACATCATCATTTTACGTGTCCTCTATAGATACTTACCGTAAAATTTCATTTTTTTCATCGTTCTGTCGATGTCGGTGGTATAAAAATATACATGTACATGCCACATTTAAGCTTTCTAGTTGATACTAAAGGTTCATGCAGACCAAAAGAGCATTCGCTGTTCTATCCCCCACTCTACGAATTCAACGAATCTCGTTTCGTGTAACGATCGAATTTCGTAGAGTTGGGTGTTAGAACAGCGAATGCTCTTTTGGCCTGCATGCACCTTAACGATCGCCGAGCTTAGCCACGGACGGACAAATAGACACTTACTGGAATATAAGGGACTGTGGGTTGAACTCTCAAATCTTTTTCTTATAATGAACAGACGGTCACCTTCATCATCATCATCACAGAGTTATTCACTTGTCGTTGGAGTATCTTCCAGCCCTCTCTTTCCCGTGCAAGATATGCATAACGTTTTCTTGTCGAGTTTTTTGCCATGACAGTAAAGGAAAATACATTTCTTTTTCTTTATAATTGTTGAAATGGAAATACAATTTACTCTACTGTAGACTTACTAATTGAGCATAATTTAATCTAACAAGGTCGCAATTCTAACCTAACCTAACCGAAGCCACTTTGCCATAGCAGTGAATTACTGCTGACTTGCTGAGGTCGCAGTTGTATCCTAACCTAAACCACTTTGTCATAACAGTCAATTGCTGATAAGGTCGCAATTGTAACCTAACCTAACGTACTTACATTGATGTAGTAGTGACTTACTAATAAGGTGGCAGTTCTAACCTAAGGCACTGGTCTCACCGCGAGCTATCGGTTAAAAAACACGAACAAAAGATGCGCACTCCCGTGTAAATAAAAGAGACACTCTCTTTTTAACCGACTTCAAAAAGGAGGAGGTTTACAATTCGTCGAAATCTTTTTTAGGGTTCCGTAGCCAAAATGGCAAAAACGGAACCCTTATAGATTCGTCATGTCCGTCTGTCCGTCTGTCCGTCTGTCACAGCCAATTTACTCGGAAACTATAAATGCTACAGTAACGAAATTTGGTAAGGGTATGTGTTGTATGAACCGCTACAGGATTATGATACTAAATTGTAAAAAAAACCATTGGGGTGGGGGCCCTCCATACATGTAACTGGGGGATAAAAAAATTTTTTTAGTTGTATATAAGCGTGTGGGGTATTAATAGAAAGGTCTTTGAAAATGATATGAAGGTTTATACATTTCATTTTTATTTAAGCAAATTATTTTCGAGATATCAGCTCTCAAAGTATGAAAAATGTGTCCCCCCCCCTTTATTTTTTAAACTACGCGATATAAAATTCTAAAAAAAATATATGTTATGCACATTAATAAACTCTATCAATGATTTTTGGTTTGATTAAATTACCTCCTATAGTTTTTGAAGTAGGTTGATTTAACTGTATTTTTTTAATAATAAATTGATAATGGTACGGAACCCTTTGCGCGCGAGTCCGACTCGCACTTGGCCGGTTTTTTTTTCTTTATGTATGTTCCCCGATTACTCGAAGACGCGTGGACCGATTTGAAAAATTCTTTTTTTGTTTGAATGGGTATACCTTCTAGTTGGTCCCATTGTCACCGAATCCAGATCTGATGATGGAATCCTGGAGAAATCGAGGGAACTCTTCAAATGTTGTAGGCACACATGACATTTTTCATTTATTTTCGAAGACTAATCAAGTATTTGCGCCTAGTCATGAACGTTTTAAGTTGGTGATCTGATGATGGAAGGTACAACTCCTGAGCAATTAGGAGTTGGGGGATAATTCTTTAAGTATAACATATTTCGTGTATTTTGGAAGCTATTTGAGTATTTGCCTTTAGGTGGTCATCCTTTCATGTTGGTGAGCTGATGATGAAAGGTACAACTCCTTAGAGATTAGGAGTTGGGAGACAACTCCTTAAATATAACATATTTCATGTATTTTGGACGCTATTCGAGTATTTGCGTTTAGGTGGTCATCCTTTCATGTCGGTGAGCTGATGATGGAAGGTACAACTCCTTAGAAATTAGGAGTTGGGGGATAATTCTTTAAATATAACACAGTTCATGTATTTTGGAAGCTATTTGAGTATTTGCCTTTAGGTGGTCATAGTCTCATGTTGGTGAGCAGAGCTGATGACGAAAGGTATAACTCCTTAACTATTAGGAGTTGGAGGATAATTCTTTGAATATATCTATTTAAGTGTTTGCTTAGTAGTTATGACATGTTGGTTAGCGGTAAGTGATTCTTTAAATAATATAGGCATGCTAAGGCTGTTACCTATAATCTTTGAAATTATTCATACTTGCTGATGATACAATGTATATCTCCTTGATAATGGGATAATTCTTTGAATATAACAACTGTCATACATTTTCGAGATCTATTTAAGTGTTTGCTTAGTAGTTATGACATGTTGGTTAGCGGTAAATGATTCTTTAAATAATATGGGCATGCTAAGGCTGTTACCTATAATCTTTGAAATTATTCATACTTGCTGATGATACAATGTATATCTCCTTCATAATGGGATAATTCTTTGAATATTTAAGGTATCCAGTTCAGGTTTTCTGGCCTATTACAGTGCAGTACATTCTAATTATAAGTATTTAGAGCATACTAAATAACGATTTTACACTACTAAAAAGCAAAAAATAAAATATTTTAAAATAAAAATAAAACCGCCTTCAAAAATTCGCCCAAACTAAAAAGTCAAAAATAATTTTAGTTCCTACTTCTTAGGATTTCCTACACAAACCTTTAAACCTTTTACCCTATTCATTGAAATAAAATATTATGGCTAGGTATCCTACAGATTTCTTAGAAGTCGGTGCCAAGCCAAACATGTTCTCTTCGCGAGTATATAACTGTATTTGATAGAGGCTAGAGCTTTGTAACTTACTGTCACTCCGGTTATGCTTTCATCAAAATGACTGAGGTAGAACATTCTGTTGATAAAAACATAATCAGAGTGACAGTAAGTTACAAAGCTCTATCTAATATATACCTGAATGAACGTATTTGGCTTGGCACCGACTTCTAAGAAATCTGTAGGGTACCTAGCCATAATATTTTATTTCAATGAATAGGGTAAAAGGTTTAAAGGTTTGTGTAGGAAATCCTAAGAAGTAGGAACTAAAATTATTTTTGACTTTTTAGTTTGGGCGAATTTTTGAAGGCGGTTTTATTTTTATTTTAAAATATTTTATATTTACACGGGAGTGCGTATCTTTTGTTCGTGTTTGTAGCCGATAGTTCATAGCTTAGTAGCTCGCGGTGAGACCGATGCCTTACCTAACCCACTTTGTCCTACCCAGTTCTAACCTAACCTAACGTACTTTGATACAGTAGTGACTTACTAATGAGATGGCAGTTCTAACCTAACCTAACGTACTTTGAGATAGTAGTGACTTACTAATGAGATGGCAGTTCTAACCTAACCTAACCCACTTTGTCCTACCCAGTTCTAACGTAACCTAACGTACTTTGATATAGCAGTGACTTAATAATGAGATGGCAGTTCTAACCTAACCCACTTTGTCGTAGCAGTGAATTCCTAATGAGATCGCAATTGTTCTAGTCTAACCTTACCCAGTTTGCCACAGCAATAATGAACGGTAGTCAAGATCGTAGTTCTAACCTAACTAACCAATCACCTCATCTTTTTCTTAACATTGTCTTATTACATCGTTATAATAAGTATATGTACCAAACCCAATCTACCATAATAGATAATGCATTTCTGCCTAACGTAAAATATATGTATGTGAAGTAAGTTTCGGAGAGTTGTATACACGGTGTTACGTCAGCATTCCGAAAGATTTTAATGCTGGATTCCTGACCATATTTAGAGTCTTTAATGTTATATAAAATTTCCTGGATTCGGCTTGGTTTCAGAGATAATCAACCTTTTTTCGAAATAAGTTTTTCGACGTAACTCGTCATTTAACTTCTTTTGAATTACAATGCTACCACAATGTGTTCTAATATTACCACACCTTTTGCCTGACAATCAAAAAATACGAATAGACTTGACGAAATAACCTGTAGGTACCTAAAAAACAATTGAAATAAATAATTTCAACAAATTGTTGTTATGATAAAAAGTACTGGAAATGTTAAAAAATATTCAAATCGGCCTAAAAAAAAAGAAAATTTTTTTTTTTGGTGGAATTGACATAAGGTCTCATAATATTTTGTGTTTATTTTGATGTCTAGAATGCATAGTTAAAATCTTTCGCAGTGCTCGCGTAACACCGTGTATAATTATGTATCTATGCCAAAAATATGGAAATCCAATTTCTGCGAAATAACACATGACCTAAATAATAATATGCCAAAATAGTTTCTGGCAAAGTAATATTCTAAATATTGTTTACAAAAATTGATTATGCCAAGTCTCTTATAACATAAGCGTTTCGAAAAAAAAATGCCATATAGAGGGATTAGAGGGAGCCCTAAACAGACAGAGAGACAGACAGACATACAAACAATGATTTTGAAACTTTACAAAATAAACACACCGTCAGGTGGGCATCAAGTCATGTGGTAATTCTTTATGTATGTCATAAGAAAAGTTATAGTAACTGTACATTGCAAGCACTGCACATCCCCCCGACAGCATTAAATATAATTGCTGTACCCACGATCACGCTGACTTAATACACTTATTTTAATTACTTTATTCGTTAACGTTTATACGTCCGTAGCTGATACTCTTCATGCGTTAGTTTACAATAAATTATATCATAACCATAGATCAGTGATTTTATTTATCACATCCACCATCAAGAATGGGGCAAGTGTTGGGCTCGTACGGTAACTTAAACTCAGATCACATCATCAGTCTATAATTAGTCCACTGCTGGACAAAGGCCTCTCGTATTAGGTACCTAAGCATACGGACGCATTAGGAAGTAAATACCCATAATCGCCACGCAGGGCAAGCTGTTGCCCATCATCCAATATTCAATAAATAATGGTCAGTGACACTTCGAATCCCTTAGTTGACTATTAGGGCACCCACGGGAAGAGTTGGGGTGGTAACAAATGTATTTCTATTGCCATCACCACACGGCCACTCAACTTATAGGTACTCATTACATACCATTTTACAAGAATCAGTTGTGAAATTCAGACGGATGCAAAATAATATTTTCTGAATCAGAGTTCGCTTATTATAATAAGAATTGTTTCCCAGCGGAAATACTCTAGATCTTTAAGTTCAATGGGTTCAAACAAGTTTTAATTTCTTAACAAGCCATGTGGACAGCACAAAAAATATTTTAACTACCTACCTATTTGCAGAAAGTATATTTTAAAATAAATATACAAAACCTTGCCTATATAAGTAGGTGACTATCAAATTTGCTCAGTGTATTTTACAGGGATCTGTTACGAATTGAAACGGTCACATGTACAAAAATCATGCATTCAAACAAAGAAAAACAGGTGGGCAGGCAAATCGACAGGCAAACTATAACTTTCAGCCAGGCTATGAACAGGCACAGAGACGAACAGACAAACAGATCTTCTGATTTCATTAACGTGGAGGTTTATTTAGTTTTTAGGTCATGAAGACTTCAAATTTGAGAATTTAGGTATTCAGTTTAAATCAACGTTTTCTTCCGTATGGACCAACAGACACACAAACTTACTAGGAAGGTGATACGTTGTTTCCTGTAGTTGATTTTTATACGTATATAATAATTATGTATGTATTATGAATTAAAAAACCCACCAAGTGCGAGTCGGACTCCGTACCATTATCAATTTATCATAAAAAATACAGTTAAAACAACCTATCTCAAAAACTATAAGAGATACATCTTGTCTCTTTTTCGTTAATTAAATACGAGTATATGTATTTTACCATCTCTTTTACGCATTATGAAGTATGAAGATAAGTGTTTGTCAACTATCAATAAATTGTAGGAGGTGTATGGTGTGAAGTATTTATTTCGCTCATTTTGTTAGAGTAAGACGTATCTTTACTTATATATCATTGGCGGTTCATACAACACAATCCTCACCAAATATCATTACTTCCGAGTATTCCATTTATTGTTTCCGAGTAAATTGGATGTGACGGACAGACACGGACAGAGACGGACATGACTTGACGAATATAAGGTTTTCGTTTTTTGCAATTTTGGCAACGGAACCCCAAAAACAGTTTGCTAAATTAGGAGACGGTTATGAATAAAGGGGTTATAATCTTCCATATCACTACATAATATAAAACAAAGTCGCATTCTCTTGTCCCTATATCCCTATTGTATGCTTCAATCTTTACACCTACGCAACGGATTTCGATGCGTTTTTTTTATCGATAGAGTGATTTAAGAAGAGAAGGTTTTAGGTAGACTATAAAACTTAAAATTATTTGAATAAAATAGTCTGCAAGTATAAAACCTGATAGGTTATCATTATAGGTCCATAAGAGATTGCCTAATCTAAAATCATAATGCCATGTTCATACCTACGTACAGATTAATAAAATTAGGACTCCAACTATTCAATATGTATTTAAGTATTTGTATGTATCTATTCTATATATTACATATTTTGTAGTTTAGTTCTCACACAAGCCTTGATGGAGTTTATTGTGGCACTAGGTTGATATGTGTAAGATGGTCACATGCTAAATATATTTATTTGTTCATATACTAATCGTCCAATAATAAAGAAATATATTTTTTTAAATTATGTTGTTATTATTCGAAACACGACAAAACATAGCTATATAAATATTTAATTATTTTTAGTGTTTCTTGTTATATCGGCAATATTTTAGGTAGGTACAATCAGCAGCAGATATTGCTTAACGAGTAGGGTGTTCACAATGATCTTAACACACTCTAATAGTCGTGCATAGTTTATTTTGAAAACTCTGCCCGCTTAGCAATATCTGCTGCTGACTGTACATCATCTGAGAAAATTTCAACTAATTATCCATTAGATACATATTGGTGATAGACAGACAGATGGACAGACAGTGAAGTATGAAGATGCCCAGGATCGCGCAAAGAGGAGGAAAGGTAGGTACGGACCCTGGCAAAAGCCGGGATAACGATAGGTAGAAACAGAAGAATAGCCTTCATAATAATATTACAGAAACGTGATTAAACTTAATGTTTGTACAAGTTATTTTCCAGTCATCCTTGTCGCACACGCATATTGGCGCGACTGGTGCGAGCAAGAGGGGAAGAATAGTAGTAGTAGTAGTAGTTGCATCTCGATGCAAGTGCAAAAAAAAATTTTTTTTCCACGAGGATGAAAGTCAATCACCCGAGTTAAAAAGAAGTTTTTACACGTGTATCGAACGACTTTTCTCATAACAAGTGCCTTAAAAAGAGAAATTAACGTACGAGAAGCGTGCGCAAAATTTTACTTCTCCGCACTAGTTAGGAAAAGTAAGTTACGCAGTCAATAAAGCTAGCTCATATCACAATAATATAGGAGGCGGGGACTTGACGCTAGGTAGGTCGACTTGTGGAGGAATGCCCCATGATATTAGTATAATAAATATGTTGTTTGATAACAGCCTAAAACAAGCCATAATATTACCGCGAGTTTTTTTTTCATCGTTTGTTTTCAAATTGTTCCAGTAATATGGTTTCTAAACCAGAGCTACTTTACTTTTTATTTTAATTGCGAGAAATTAAAATATACTAATTATTCATAGGTACACAATAACACGATAATTTTAACTGTGACTCTGCTCGGTCTGAGACGCTCATTTTGAGAGGTTGCCGACACTATGCAGCGCGCAGCGCCGTCTCACATGGTGATTGGTTGATTTGAAAAGGTAATGTCTTTGAGTGGACAGTTTGAATGAAATTATTTGAAAATATTACATGCGTAGCTAAAACTTTAGTATTGCTTTGTAAGTCTAATGACAGTAATGACTGTTGGAATATGTCAAGTGAAAAGTATATGGGTATTGTTATCTATTACATATTATAGATTGACAAGTTACACACCTATAACATACTGAATACTTTCGCTGTCCTGCAATATATGTGTACCTACACATAGTTATTTAAGCTACAGTTAGTCTCTAATACGACGACATTAGGTTCATATGATATGAATTCCATAATGAATTATACAACTCTAAAAGTAGTAAACACTCACTGAGTATTAGTTGCACAAATAATTGGGGTTTGATTGGTGGAATCTGATGTTTCAGGCTCGTGAGTTTGGTCGGTCTTAATATCCCGCCAAGCTGCTATCCTCCTGAAATTGTCACATTGGTGAATTTAATTTATTATACCTCCCTATCTGTTCTTTTTATTGAAATTAATAATAACTGACAAAGTTCGTGTCGCAATTGGCAATAGAATAAAGGTAATAATATGTATATCTACTACAGAATCATTTGAATCGTTACCTAACACAAAGATTAGCTGGCAAATTTAATGTGAGAGTAAAATGTGAGAGTGTCATAAATATAGAAGAAAAAATGTTCTAACTACTTTAAAAGCGGCTCGGGTATTCCGATAAACTCTTATCGCAGTACACGTGAGTACAGTTGTACTTATTAAATAGGTGTTTTAACTATTACGCTTCAAATTTTAAATTTTCGCTACGGCGAGATACTTACTATGTGGTGCCATGGTGAAGGAGTAACCCCGCTTCTACTCGACGCTTTTTCTTTTCCCCCCCAGATCAACGGTGTTTTCGGTACTCATTTTTATTCGTTCTGCCCATCGTTGTGGGCATGTTTATGATATCGATTTTATTCGAAACGAACACTTTTGCCTTGACTTGTGGAACAAAATTGCAAAATGTTGACTCATAGATGACATTGACTTTGCTGTGACAAATGAACAAAATATTTTGTGACCACTTACCAAAAAGTATTTTACGCGTCCATTTAAATTAAAGTCGTCAGCCTCGGTAGCCGAGTTAGTTGTGACCCTATCTATGAAGCTGGAGGTTCCGGGTTCGAATCCCAGTGAAAGCATTATTTTGTGTATTTTTTTTATCACAAATATTTGTTCCTTGATCGTGGCTATCTATGTGTTTAAGTATCTGTATGTAGTTACATGATATGTATCATCGCTTATTTCTTATTACCCACAACACAAGCCTTAATTTAAGCTTAAGATGTCCCGATATATTTATTTGTTTATTATTATTATTAATTTATAGCCACTTATTTTATTTATTACCTCTCAGATATTAATTAGTACCTATTATATTAATGTGCTCCTTTCTTCCAAACTGTTGTACAAGTTACGCTAAATGAGAATTAAAGTGAGCATCATAGTTAGATACAAAAGTAGCTACCTAACTACCTACTGGCTGTAATTCATAAAAAATACTGACCGATATATTGTATTTTGAGATCCGACCTGGCGAATCGAGGGATAAAATTTTACCGGATATTTTATTTGATAAAAACAATAACAACATACCTATTTTATGAATTACGCTTACTTTTAATAATCCATCTATTGACCGAATATATTACTAATTAGTGAGGTCATTTAACTAGCAGTTTTAAAGTGACATCTGTGATGGATATGGTTAAACTTACCTTGTCATCTGCCTCCATGTTAGTTTTCATGGATAGTATTATTCACGCACATATACAAAGGCAAAGAGCGAAATTGTATCAATTTTCAAATTGATAATTCAGAAATACTATACCACTTTTTGGACTTTTTTTTACATACGCGCCATCTACGGGATACGTACAACTTACTATCAAGGTTCAAAATTACAAAAAGTCTACTAATTAACAGAGTTAATGTCGACAAATTTGTATGAAAATCGCACAGGGACATCCACCTTAAATAACAAGGTGATTTCAACAACGGTTTGTGAAAACGCCCAGAAACGTCCCATTTTCGTCGCTTACCATGAGGACGAAATTAGCAAGTACATTTATACGAATTAACCCCCTTATTCATAAACGTTTGTTAACTTAACGAGCCGCTAATAATTGTTAGTCCCTTTCGGTCTTAACAATGTGTCCATAAGAGCAAAAGGGACAAACAATTATTAGCGGCTTATTGAGTTAACAAACGTTTATGAATAAAGGGGTAAATGTCTAAACACCCTTATCACAAGCGACAGAATTGGACAGTTTAATAAACCGTTCACAAATAAGGTCTACGCCGCGTAGTTCAATGTTACATGGGCCAGTCACGTTTTCATTCTGTGACGTCACCCACGGGATAACAATTAGTTTGCTAAAAGAAAGTATCCTGCAAGCTCTACTATCATGAAGTGGGTGACCCACCTTGGAAAGGCCAAGTAAATGTCAAAAAATTCAAAGTATTGTTATTTTAATGCTATTAAACTGTGATTTTATTTGTGACCCAGGAGAACATAACCATGGCAACGAGTGACATGAAACAGTGATTTATCGTAGGGTTAACAATGTAAAAATGTAAATCTATCTTTGGGAATATTTCATACCAATCTTCCATAATTTTAAAGTCGCGAGTTCCGTGTTCTATTAGGCATAAAGTATCAGAAAGAATTTATAATATATGGTGTGTTTGTGTCAAATGTGCAATATTATTATACTATTATTCTAACACTAATAATACAGTCAAGATGATAAACATGTAATACGATTTAGTACCTTATCCCGTTGAGCAATAAGGTAGAAAAATGTATGTATGTATATGATCTTGGCTATTCAAGTCACGTTTCACAGACAAGATTATAAGCATGTATACAATTTTATACCTTATCTTGTTTGATAAGGTAAAACAATGTATATTTGTTTATAACATTGACTGTTCAAGGTAAATATTACAGACAAGGTAATAAGCATGTATGCAATTTCGCACCTTACGCCACTGAGCTATAAGCTGAAAAAAAGTTTATATGCTTATATCTTTGACTGTATACTTTAAATCGGGTAGTCAAGGTTATACACATGTATACAATTATATACCTTACGCCACTGAGGTATAAGATGAGAAAATGTATATATGTGTAAAGCTTTGACTCAATACATCAAGTCTCATAGTTAAAGATATACACATGTATACATTTATGTACCTTACGCCACTGAGGTATAAGGAGAAAAAATGTATATATGTGTATAGCTTTACCTGAATACGTCTAATCTGATAGTCAAGGTCATACACATGTATACAATTGTGCACCTTATTCATTCAAATAAGGCAGAAAAATGTATATATGTTTATAACATTGACTATCAGAAAAGAGGAATAAATAAATTTTAAGAACAATGAAATTGTGATTATTTGTTTGTTGCTTACATCCAAATCTGTACTGAACCAGAGTACCTTATCCTAGTCATAGGTATTTGCTAGATTTTCTCATTAAAATAAATCTTAAGCCTGCTCAAATTGGTTACTCTGGTTCTTACATTTCATCATCAATAAAAAGAACTCCATGTGAGAAAACGAGTTTGTAAATACATAAATTTAATGGTTTTTGTTAATAATTTTAAGTTTTCGATGGTTATTATTGATGTGAATGTTGAGTACAGGAATGGCGAGTGCTAGTGTACATTTTCGGTAGAAAATGCGTGACTGTCATACAACACGGTCGCATCGACTACACGTATTGAATGTCGTGGTCCAGCATTTAACAAAGAACTTACTGCTCAAGGATGATTAATGGAATTATGAGCACAGCGTAATTCTTACAACAACATTACATTGTTTGGTGTATTTTATACTGTTATACTCATTCAATGTATGAATCTAGCCTTTGAAATGTAATACGTTTTTCCATTGTTCCCTTACTAAGGAACCTTATTTACGTAAGGTAAAATGATGTATATACGTGGCAATGGCAATTACCGTGATCGAAATTGCAAGGTAAAAAAGTGTAAGCCATATACCATTGGTGTATTTATAAAAATAAGGGAAACTGCCACTGTGATCATTTCGTGAAGTGGATCATGTATATAGAAAATAATAGTTAAGAGAAATACCAAAGTTTCTACGACAATCATTCTTGAGCTCGTCAAAGTACACTAGCACTTATTACATACATACCATACATCGCTAGTTCATCGTATGACGAACACAGCAGAATAAGAACAAACAAACAATCAATGTAAACTGGAAAACCGTGGGATATCTTACGTTCTATGCGGTTTTCCGGAATAGTGCGATTCAGCATGCGCCGTGGAAGTAATGTGAACGTCGCACAGTTCACAGTACGACTCACGCGCCCTTAGCGGTAGCTAGAAACATAATTTTACATAAAAAAGGCTTATTATCAAAAAAACTCTAACAACATCAAAGATGTTAGCGAGATGTTAGAAATATGACAGGTAATTTGGACATTAAATATTCAGAATTCAACTAAGAAATAAGACTTGACTTTATCTAGACTAAAACCTATGTTTGAATTTGCAGAATTGTTACAGAACAGAAATGTATTAAAACAATCAAGTTTTTCAAGGCACCATCGCCATCATTGATTATATCGGAACGAATAGTGGAAATCTAAATAACGATTCTATATTCAGACCATACATTAATTAAATATACAGCAAATTTGACAAATAATTAGAAATTATGTATATAAGATAAATCAGTTTCGTATAGGAAACAATTAAATAAATAGATACAAACTTTTGATAGTTAAAATTTTCCTTTTACAGTTTGAACCACAAGAGTTGGCATGAATGGAATGAACGGAATTAATGACAAGTAACAGTGTGTATGCCAACCTGTGTCTAATCTTTTACATCGAAACACTTTCTGTCACTTATTCATGCCAACCCTTGATCAGAAACGTATGAAATGCTTGTATTATAAATACTCTGGTTGGACTCCGAGAGTCCAGTTACCTGTTTGCCCGGAGTAGGTTTCTCAGTATTCTGAGTGATCCACCTCTTTTGGTTCTTGGCGTGGTTACGCGAAGTGTAGTGCATGCGAGCTGCAAGATAAATTGTTGATTTACTTTCTCCTTTAATATGGTGGTCTCATAAGAAATCTTAATTTCTCTAATGACAAGTTAGCAACTATATTTCAGTTGTTCCATGCCTATCTATGGGTTAACCTTTTGTTTGATGTTATTCTGTAACTTCATTTGGACAAAGGATGCATAATTACTAGAAATTATTCAGCACGATCTACTAACATTATTAGTGATTATTGGGTGACCCACCAAAGGCTACGTAAAATGTGATTGAGTGACCAAGAGAATGTAACCATAGCAACAATGAGAAAAAGGTGATTGACTGCTATACAGCCAGCCTCCGTAGCCGAATTGGTAATGACCCTGCCTACGAACTTGTAGGTTCCGGGTTCGAATCCCGGCAAGGGCATTATTTGTGTATTTATTTATCACAAATATTTGTTCCTTGGTCATGGCTGTCTATGTATTTAAGTATCTATATGTATCTATCTATTATATATATCGTCGCCTGGTACCCACATCACAAGCCTTAATTGACCTTACCGTGGGACTAGGTTGATTTGTGTAAGATGTCCCAAGATTTTTATAGAAGATATCTGAGAAATAAGTGCCGCCCCGTCGCCACTGAGGTATTTGGTTGGGACTCAGAATAAGTCATCTAAAAGGTTTTGTCTTGTTTCTTTTCCATGTTGTAAGTAGTGGTCGGAACAGTGGATGCAAAACTTTAACAAAACTTGTCAAGTGGACACAAAAGAGCACATCTATCCATAAAATATGCATAGATATCAACATACCCAAATATTGCTAGTTTAAGATTCCGAGATAGGCAATCAAATTGGATATTTTCAATAATATTCTTATTTTTCTTGGCTAAAATATGACAATGTCGAAGTTTTGTTGAAGTTTTGCTCAGTTCTGATTACTGGATATAAGAATTGCAACTTACACATAGTGAAGGAGTCAAGCTCTATGGCACAAAGGCCACAGTAGTGAGCCTCCATCTGAATCAGCAGCTTTTTGGGCAGGTCCTTGAGATTCTCCTTGGGAATACCACACCCTAGAATTGTATAATATTTTGATTTTCGTGCCACTTATGTACGTACAGGATAATTATTAAATTAACTAATTTTTTTTAGTTTTGTTAATTTATTTATTAAATCCATGAAATTTTAAACACTATGTTGAAGCTAATAAATGTATTTAAACAGAAGATAGTATTGTGGTGGGCTATTTATTAAAGCACTGAGTACAGTCACCAGTACAGTCAAGAGCAAAAGTAAGTGATCATTCTTGTTCGATTATAGACCTTATTCCATTGTGATAAGGCACAAGGTGATCACTTACTTTTGCTCTTAACTGTACCTATATGTAGTAGTGAAACTGAATTTACACAGGCAAGTTATTGCGGAAAGTTTTGAGACACAAGTATGGTTAAGAGTGAGGGGCAAATAACCACATTTCAATCTCGCACGTAGCTTTGTCTCGATAACTTGTTTGTTGAAATTCGGCTATAGGTTAGTTACTAGGTTGACACCGAGTAATTCACTTAATGTAGACATGCCTCGACTTAGGTATAAAATTACGCCTCGCGCCGCAATCTCCTAAAGGTGCGTTAAAACTAAAAGAGCATTCGCCGTTCTAACCTCCCACTCTACGAAATTCGATCGGTACGCAAAACGTGATTGGTTGATTTCGTAGAACGGGCGCTAGAACAGCGAATGCTCTATTGGTTTAAACGCAGCGAATGCAGTGTAGAATAGCCTAACACACTTACGTATTAGATATCTCTGAGCTCGAACTTCAGGACCGACATTGCGTGGCGGAGGTGGCCCACCCGGTCCAAACCCGCGTCCAAACATCATCATCGGAGGCGGCGGCCCGCGAGGCCCGCGCGCGCCACGGGGGCCCATCATGCCCCTAGGTGGTCCCATAGGACCCATTGGAGGTCCCATTGGAGGCCCTATTGGTGGGCCCATTGGAGGTCCCCTGGGTCGCATCTGTGGCGCAAATCCGCCACCGGGGCCGTAGCCACCACGATAGCTGCCATAAGCCTTGTTGTAGCGGTCATTGCTGGAACAAGTTAGTATTTAGATAATTTGATGCTTGCTCATCTGGATGTTTTTAGAGAATATTACAATTGTTATGTATGTATTCAGTTTATCAGTAGAAAACAAAAATGGCTGAGTTTCAATAGCACCAGATGCCTTTGATGTTTCACATATCGTGAAACACATTCACAGATATTTCTATGTTAATACAAAAGTTTTAACTAAAAATGTATGTTTAAGCTCAATGTTGCAAGTTGATGATAAAACCAAGATCGTATCCTAAAAGTGCGTGATTATGAAATACCTATTGCAAGTTTTTAGGTTTGTTTGACTTTGAAAAAAGCTAGTATCTAATATCAATATAAAAACATATTACTAACCTGCCGGTTACTACCGGCCTGACCGAGAGACATATTTTAGTCTCGGCCGAGACAGAGACCAAGAATAAATTTGGTTCTCGGCAGAGACCGAGACTTGGTAGAAAGGATAAAAACGTATAAATTACATTAAAAAATCCTAGCAAATACCTATAGTAAGTCCAACGTCAAACTGAATACAGCAATCTTTATCGGATATTTTCTTTATTTTTAATTTTTTTTTATGTAGGTACCCCACAAACCGGTATTCGAATTTTAGGTATTTTTTATGATTCATTTCAAAGTGAAATTGAAGTCAGTTCATATCAATATGAGACCAATAAAATCGCAGTAAGTTCGCGAGATGGCGTCAAGCTCGCCAATTACAGCTCATTACGAATCTCAGCCACGGCGGAGAGTCCCGCCCATTTTTGGCCAAGAGCTGAGATGAATATCGATTTTAGGCAGAGAATGCCGAGACCGAGATCTAGGTCGGACTTTACATATTACTGTGTATGCTATGCAGAGGATTTATGTTTTAGTTTAATTTGGCAGTGTTGGACGCAATTTTGTTTAAAGTAACAACAATATAGTTTGAGTTGTTATCACAAAAATTTTCAACCTAGAACAATGTACAAGAAAACTCTGAATCATAGCGCCCAAACCCAGACATCAATAGTTAAACATAACATGTGCACAATGTGTTTGTTAAAGCAGTATATCACTTAGGGAAGCTCAGAGGGATAGCAACACTAGCAAGTAAATTTGCAACTTCTTTGGAATGCTGAAGGCAGGGATCGGAACCGGTTTATTTTTTTAAAACCTCAAAATATTTTTTATACTTTTTATGTAGTACCTACTCAGAATGTTATACTGTAATTAACAACATCGTATTTTTTAATTACTCCATTAACAAAGCATGTATACACTGAAGGGAGAAAAAGAACGAAATTAGAACCATTCTTTTGTATGGAGAAAAAACCGGTATACAATCCCTGGCTCAAGGTTTCTTGTGCTAGCATGTAAGATTAAATGAAAGTAAAGAAACCAGTGCACCATTTTATAAAGCATGAAAGATTTTCCTTGTAAAATAGGTAAAGCCTTGTTAATTAGGCCACAAAAGTCAATCATCAATTAAATATAATTACTTGGCCATTCCACGTTTAGCGGGCCTTATTGGTCGCAATGGCTTGTTCATCGCAAACCCGTTACCGTTCCCGAAGTCCACATCTTCCACAAAACTCCGGTCTCCCATTGTTCTTACTGTAAATGAAAAAAGTATGTGAAGTAGAAGCAGAGATGAGACTGCTATTAAATGTACATGTTTCTGACTCGAAATATACCGGAACCACTGCAGATTCGTTGATAACTATCTGACAATGTTTTTTGCTATATTATCACAAGTATTTACCTGTATTATACGAATAAACTTATTTATTAATTTATCGATCTCTGGCTGACAGACAGACCGTATCGGCGTCGGCAGTCGGAAAGTCACTTTCATTAATAGTTTTAATACCATAGACAATATCATAAACGCCCACTACACACTCGACTAAATTCCGGGCGCAGACGACTTTCGTGGCGGAAATACGTCAAATCAGAACCAAACCATTCCGTTGAGCTATCGTTGAGATCTGTACTTACTTGGTACTTACTATAACTGTGCCGAGTACTGAGTGGGAAACTCAAAACACTAACGAAAGTTACGAAAGACGTTTTAACGATGTCTAGGAAAAGTAAAAAATACCATCACTCCTCACCGGAAGCACTGGAACCAGTTTAAAGATCACTTTAAGGACTTTAAGTAAATTCCAATAGTGATTCAAAATGTCAACTCCTTTCCTCACATTTAGGTACTTTTATTTCGGCAGTTTTGTCACGTTTGTGAGGTGAAAGCTTTTTTTCTAGGATTAATAATGATATTTCCTGTAATAGGCAAGGTTCCTGCATTGGGCATCCTTATACTTACTGCTGATGCTGAATAAATAGATTTTTCACAAAATGCGATACCGTGAATGCGCTCAGATAATACGCCTTAATTAGGACGGTAAGGTAATAGGGTAAGTGCTCCAGTGAATGAACACTTAAGGAAATTTTCAACTTCATTTATTTTTTGTGGCTGGGAGCAATAATGAAGTTTAAATATGAATGTTCTTATAGAGTAAACCACTATTGTAGTTTTCTAAAATCAATTTTATTTTGCATTAGTGCTGCACAGTTTTAAATTATAGCTAACTGTAGGGGAAAAAATGGAAAATCACCAGTGAATGAACACAAAATTCTAGTAAATGAACAAATGAAACCAATGAATGAACTACCTTAAAAATAATGTATTAAAATGAAAAAAATACTCTATTTTTAATTGGTAGTGCTAGTAATATTCGATTATTTAATTTGAACTTTAATGAGACATAATAACTATAAACATAATTAAACGACATCATTTACAGTTCCACATTTCTGCGTATTCTGGGAAGGTTCAATTAACTCTTCAGTTACCATTGAAGAGTGACCTTATAATGTCGCTTTCGTTAAAAAGTAAACTGGTCTCATTCTGCATATAAAGTGCTACTTGAATACTTTTGATTAACCAAAGATCTGTCTATGTTGGTTTCTTCAGTGGCATGAATTTGGACAATTTTGGTGATTTAAATAGCGTTGATTTTAAGATATTAAAACTGGCACTTGATAGTTCACTAGTTGCAACAGCTTTTAGAGGTTTGTCGAGAGATTCTTGGTCATATTGGAATTATTTATACGATTTTTTAACCTTTTCATGTCTTAAAACGAGACAAAATACGAAATAAATTATTTAGTTCATTCACTGGTTTTCGCAGTCCAATTAATGAACTAACTGTGTTCGCGGTAGTTCATTAAAAATTGAATATATCAAGTATTGTTCGAAGACTGGCCCTTTGCTAGACAGCATATTTCTATTAAACTATACTTTAATACCATAATAATAACCTTCCGGTTTCAAAAAAACACGCACTGTACCTAGGAGATGCACGAAACGCACACAATAACACATTAAACACAACGTAAGCTTACCTAAATCCTTATAACACCTCCATATAAAAAACGAACCGGCGCAACGTGCCCACTTTAGATCATCGCCACTTGGACACTGATGCATATGAGGTGATGTAAGTGCTACCAGAACTTGTCAAATAATATTCCTACCCGAAAAAAAAATATAACGCGTAGTAGAAATGTACAGAAAACTTATTTTACGAAAAAAACTTGTATTTTGTTCGTTCACTGGATTTGTTCATTCACTGGAGAACTTACCCTATTCGCTGTTATCTAGACGCAAAAAAATTGCTGTTGTGGTGTCTTGTTTTTTTATTACTTCAAGCACGTTTACTATTTAACGTTATTTCAAAAATTTGTAGATCCTTATGTAACTTCCGAAAACCTCCTGGGCTGGGCCTATTCCGATCCCTATAATCTCAAAGACAACGGGAAAATATTATAATAATTATAATGTTACATGTTAGTATTACAATTAATAATTATAAGGTTCATCTTCAACAAAATAAACGCAATTGAATGTCAAATTGTATTCCTTTATTAGCCACGTTTACCAAATGGTTTTCTTATTACTAGTGTGGTACATTTTATGCCGATCTTTTTCATTTAATATTATTTTAAGTGCACTTCAATTTAGAATGTTTTATGTATCTTAATCATAGAAAATAATTGAGTATACCTAGGTACGCTGAATTCTATAAAAACAGTAGTTCAGCTAGTTTTCGTTTTTTTAAACCCTTGTAGAGGTATTTACGTTTTTATAAGAAAATACCTATGTGAAGTCAATGATATGTAGGTAATTTAGTATTGAGTTGACCGCTTTTATACTCTATCCACGTCAAGATTTTACCACAGATTTTATTCTATGATAATAGATTATACAAAAGAATTACATAAATATAATCAAAAACCGGGGCGTGGATGAGTAAAAAATAATTAATTGCATTACATTAGGTATCGATTCGAAAAAAGGACTAAAAATATAAATAAAGAATAGATTCTTAACTGTTTTTGTAACTAGGGTTTTGGTCGATATTATGTAATGTTACCCTATGGTAGCAGATCCACTCACTAAGGTGTTCGATTGTAAAGGGATTTATTTTCAATGGACATATTTCGGCTAATAACAATAATATATACAGCAAAGTCAAAAGGACCAAAATCAATATTTGTGAATTGCGTTTAGCTATATACACGGTGTTTTGAAATTCGTAATCACTAATCAGGAATAGGTATAACTTTAATCTAACAATTTATTGCATGCCTTGAGAAACAGTAAATCAGAAGTGTTTCTTTTACCTACCAATTGTTATCCGTTTCTTTTAATTTTTGAAGTGGTTTTAGGGTATTGAATCGATTTAAGTAGGTACTTAGAAATTTATTCTAATAAATTAATTTCTAATTTATATCGCAAGGCATTAAATTATTGGTTTATTTTAGAGTTAGAAAATTATATTCCTCATAACGAATCAAAAAGCACCGTGTATTTTTATACACGTCATTATCATGTATAGTAAGCGCGACGCACTGAAACTGATATATAAAAATATTATATTCCGCTGAATATTCTCCACTGATTCCTAATGAAAAAAGTCGGTTGAGGAATTTACAGTATGACAAACGCCGAATAAGATATTACACTATATTGTTGATAACAGCTATGCCTACGTAAAAATGTGTGATATTGCTGTAAAAATGCGTTACCTATATGTATTATATTTCTGTGACAATATTGCGGTTACTCGCAAGAAAATACTGGACATTAAAATAATTCATGCCGCTGAGGCATTTTCGCTTTCTGAATTTGTAAATCCACAGAGTCAAGCATAAACGAAAATACAATTTTCCTAACTAGTTCGCAAAAACTTTGCGCACACTTCGCGCGCGGTAATTTCTCTTTTTGACGCACTTGTTATGAAAAAAATCGTTCCTTACACGTGCAAAAACTTTTTTTAACTCGGGTGATTGTCGCCCTCGTTTCACTCGGGCTCCAACTTTCACCCTCGCCGAAAAAAAGTTTTCCCGCATAAGTAGGAAATGTACTATTTCAATATAGACTGTACAGTGTATAGTATTAACAGTATAGTGCTGTTTTACGCACTAGTACGAGAAGTGGTTTATTTCTTGTCAGGTCGAAGTTTCGGAGGGCCGTCTGTAAATACTGAAAAATGTCACACCACACCATACGTACGTGCGAAAGGGAAATTCGTCACTTGGTCCTTCGGTCGTGTTTTATTTTAAGGCCACTAGTTTCGAACTTATTTTTTTTCGCATTTATATCGTACTGTACTTAATATTTTAGGAAACAAATATTACTGTCACTTTGATTTCGGCTCAATTGGAGTGACAAGAATAGTACATTACGACACAAGTGCGAAAAACATAAAATTCGAAACGAGTGGCGATGGTTTAAAACACGACCGATAGGGAGTTTTTTTTTTTTTTTTTTTATACCACGTCGGTGGCAAACAAGCATACGGCCCGCCTGATGGAAAGCAGTCACCGTAGCCTATGGGCGCCTGCAACCTCAGGGTGTCACATGCGCGTTGCCGACCCAATAAAAATAACGTTGGCACAACAAAGTGGCTCCACTCCACCTGATAGTAAGTGAAAAGTAGAACCCAAATCGCGGCGGCAACGAACAGGAGACAATCAGTAACCTGTTAGTTGCCACCGCCTTGCTGGCCCGCTAGATGCTGGTAAATACATGAGTGTTTGAAATCGACACGAGTTACGAATTTCGTTTTTGCACGTGTCTCGTACGACGTTTTTTAGTGCTGATGGCCCCCCGAAGTTTTGGACCTGACGTAAAATGACACACTTCTCGCATTAGTGCCAAAAAAAGACACTATCTGCACTAAAAAGTTGTTTCGAATTTACAATAAGTAATCGAGACTGACTACGAGAATCAAATGTGCATAGTGCCAATGTCATGTTGAAATATCATATTTTTTTGAATAACGAATCAAAAATAAACTTAATTTACTTATATCTAGTATGGTTTTAGTATTTATATTTGACAAAGTGGACATTTTCCTTCGTCTACGTGTTTTGTGCCGAAGAATATCTAAGTAGGTAGGTATAGGTACATACTCAAGTATTCGATAATATCGAGAATCTCCTTTTTTTATACAGGGACCGGAACCGGTTTTTTAGAGAAACTTCGAAACAGCCCAATTTTTTAATATGTTTTATACTCTTTATGTAGCACTCAAAATATTATGTAATTAACGACACCTTATTTTTAAATTACTCTATTAACAAATAATTTATTTACTGAAGAGCGAAAAAGAAAAAAATAATCTTTTAATGGAGAGAATACCGGTCCCGATCTCTGCGTTCAGTCTTGCTAAATATATATGTTTTTAAAGTGAAAAGCATGATGACATTCATAACGTACAAAACTTTTGACTATAATAATTTTAATAACGTACAAACGTTTAACCAAAATAATTTTATAGTGGCCAGCCACATTTTGGAAGGAGCTCAAAGCCCAAAACTTTCAGAACAAAAATATTATGCCTACTTACATTTGCACGACATATTGAAATTAATTTCAAATAAATACACGCAGAATTTATTGCCATTTATATCAGCATTAATCAGTCGCTAATATACCTATGCGAAAGGAAAGTAAGTTTTGAAGACATCTCACCAATAAAATTGTGCTACAAACATGCAAGTAGGTATAGCCTGTTCATTGAACAAGATAAATAAAAGAAAAATGGACTAGTATACAGAGTCAAACTGGACGCAGAAATTCGTCTGTGAATCTAGGTCGATATTCAAAAATAATACCCTTTAATTTTTTTGATTTAGAACCCAAATCGCGGCGGCAACGAACAGGAGACAATCAGTAACCTGTTAGTTGCCACCGCCTTGCTGGCCCGCTAGATGCTGGTAAATACATGAGTGTTTGAAATCGACACGAGTTACGAATTTCGTTTTTGCACGTGTCTCGTACGACGTTTTTTAGTGCTGATGGCCCCCCGAAGTTTTGGACCTGACGTAAAATGACACACTTCTCGCATTAGTGCCAAAAAAAGACACTATCTGCACTAAAAAGTTGTTTCGAATTTACAATAAGTAATCGAGACTGACTACGAGAATCAAATGTGCATAGTGCCAATGTCATGTTGAAATATCATATTTTTTTGAATAACGAATCAAAAATAAACTTAATTTACTTATATCTAGTATGGTTTTAGTATTTATATTTGACAAAGTGGACATTTTCCTTCGTCTACGTGTTTTGTGCCGAAGAATATCTAAGTAGGTAGGTATAGGTACATACTCAAGTATTCGATAATATCGAGAATCTCCTTTTTTTATACAGGGACCGGAACCGGTTTTTTAGAGAAACTTCGAAACAGCCCAATTTTTTAATATGTTTTATACTCTTTATGTAGCACTCAAAATATTATGTAATTAACGACACCTTATTTTTAAATTACTCTATTAACAAATAATTTATTTACTGAAGAGCGAAAAAGAATAAAATAATCTTTTAATGGAGAGAATACCGGTCCCGATCTCTGCGTTCAGTCTTGCTAAATATATATGTTTTTAAAGTGAAAAGCATGATGACATTCATAACGTACAAAACTTTTGACTATAATAATTTTAATAACGTACAAACGTTTAACCAAAATAATTTTATAGTGGCCAGCCACATTTTGGAAGGAGCTCAAAGCCCAAAACTTTCAGAACAAAAATATTATGCCTACTTACATTTGCACGACATATTGAAATTAATTTCAAATAAATACACGCAGAATTTATTGCCATTTATATCAGCATTAATCAGTCGCTAATATACCTATGCGAAAGGAAAGTAAGTTTTGAAGACATCTCACCAATAAAATTGTGCTACAAACATGCAAGTAGGTATAGCCTGTTCATTGAACAAGATAAATAAAAGAAAAATGGACTAGTATACAGAGTCAAACTGGACGCAGAAATTCGTCTGTGAATCTAGGTCGATATTCAAAAATAATACCCTTTAACGAACTTTTGTACCTAGTCACATATCCGGTTATTTAAATACTGCTAATCGCCAGTTCATCCCACAAATTATTTAGAAAGCGACGACTGATTTTAGGTACTTATGTGGGATCTCTAGTCCAAATACATTACTCGCTGTATTGCGTACCTTAAAGTAATTATCAAAATATAAAAAAAACAGTGGGAATTCGGTACCTACGTATTTATTTGAAATAGATTTTTTTTTATATTGTGGACAAAATTGTAATAATGTATTATTACAATTGTAATATAACTTAATTCCGAACAGCTGCGTTTACGGAATTACGTATGGATTTATTTTTAGTTTCTGACCAAATGTTGAACACCTGAAGTGTTACACGTAAAAATGCAGTTTTGAGTGTTAAGTCCGTGTTAAAGATTTTTAAGTCTCTACCTAAATAATTATTTGCTTAATTTACCTACTCGCTATTCCATAATTTAATGCAAGTTAGAAATGGCAGTGACTTAATGTAAGTAAATTTTTAATTTCAATAATAGATAAAATCCTCCATAATACCCAATAATGGGAATGTCATAACTAGTTATACAGTTTATAATTTTATTTAGAATACAATTCCAGATTGCAATAAGTGTCTTACAACAGTGAAAATCCATTAAGATGTATGTTCGTGTCAAATCAGGAAAGGGAACGTCCAAAATATAATTTCCTGCAGTTCCCATCGGTCACTTTAGCAAACTAAGGTGCCTGTGTATTAGCGCCTTAGCTAAACGTGAATTCAGTATACAGTCCTACAATTGTTCGAAACGTGAATTCAGTATACAGTCCTACAAATCTCTGGTTCGATGTAACTTAAGTGTAAGTTACATCGAACCAGAGACGGCATAAATCGTTCAATACATCAAATATTGCCCTGTTACCATAGAAGATGAGTTAATCGCAGGAAAACTCACCCTTAATCTTTTGACCGCGTAAATTTTTCATCGAGTGTGCCAGTGCCGCCACCAACACAAAATTACGCCACGCAGATCAGACGTTGCATTAGAATAGGACTAATTTTTACATTACAATAACCAAATTAGACCTTTGTCTTATTACTCAGACTCCGACGAGGTGTGCCAGAAATCCATTGTCTGATTACGGCGGTCAAAAGGTTAAGAAAGAGCTCATCAATTTTTGGAATCATTAAATACCACATAAAACACTATCGCTCACTATCAAATCGCTGTAACTGGTATACTTCAAAAACTCGTCAAAATCCATCCTAAACGTGGATCAACGAAAGGGAGTGAAATTCCAAGGTGCCTTAAACTTCATAGCGCTTCAATCGAGCTCGTCAAAATCCAGCACTCTGAAAGTGGTCCTCGCGAGGGGAGGAGACGGGGTGGGGGGTGCGACCACGACGGCAGGTGGCCGGAGGGCCTCATGCTAGTCGTCCACCAGCTCCCACAGCATTAGGGCTGCGTCGGCGCCGCCAGCCGTGACGAGGCAGCGGTCGTTGAAGAGGAAGCGCGCGCAGTACACGGAGCCGCTGTAGACTTTCATCTCGTTGTATTCCGCTTTGGGGCTGGCGCAGGGATATCTGGTGGAAGTCAGTTAAAGTTGAAGTAGATCTTTGATACGCACTTTCGTTTAAATTGTTTTTTTTTCACCTTCTCATGAACTTAAAAAAAATTTGAAAAAAATGTTCATTAATTTTATGGTAGGTTAATAAAATTGGACACATGCGAGAGTTACAAGAGTTACTGAGTATCTAGAGAAAAAAAAAACTAATAAGCCAAATATAAAATGAGGAATATATACCTAATTATACATTAAATGGCCCTAGTAGAGTGTAGATGAACAGTTCAGATCCTCAGGGTCCTAATTTTACGTACTATTTTACATGTTACTTGGATATGATCATTGATCACAGTAAGCCAATTACCTGAACAAACGCAAATATCCGTCAGAATCCCCACTGATTAGCAAGTCGTGCGCAGCTGATCGACTGGCCGTCGATATCAGTGACGTCATCGGGTAGAATCTGTTGTTCCACATTCCTGAAACACAATATTCGCTTGTCAATAAAAAGCTGAAAAAAAGAGGAATAAGTTTGTGCAATGAAAGTACCTGAAGCAAGTAAGCTTACCGGAAACTAAAAAGCCGACCGTAGAATTGAAAGTGGACCATTTCACGTCTTTCATTGCTACCGGGCTCTTTTCTGGTGATAAGGATTTGATGTCCCCTGAAAAAAAGCAATAATACAAATTAAACAATACGTTCTAAATACTAGAATAAAAACGACGAAAATTAAAGAAATACAAAGGAAAAATCAGAAAACTCAATTCACGCGTTGTCAACTTCTGCCATAAGGCCGCTGCCCACTCGTGAGTGAATTACGGCGCGAAGCCGCGAACGCGAATGTTAATCCAATGGTAGGACCTAGGACAATAATTAGGTACGTAGCCTACGTGGGTAGCGAGCGGCCTTTAGGCTAATTACAGACACACGATCTTATTAAATCTTATCGTATTCAGAATCTTATTACCTAAGTCTATTGTTTATCAATACATTAAGATCGCTGTGGAATTGTCTATGGCAACAAGAATAAATCGATTGTTCTATCGTTCATATCTTCATCTACAGTACTCACAGAAAGCCAAGTCATAGTCAGCAGTCACGGTCTGCAGATAGTTGCCATCCAGACTCCAATCTAATTGCACTAGTGGCTGCGCGCCACGGATCTTGTTAGACTTCTTGTATGAGAACCCATCTCGAGACACGCGGAATAGGTAGATGCTACCGTTTTGGGAGCCGATGGCGAGGAGGTCTCCAGCTGAAATCAGATTGATGGTGTTATAGATATGCTATTTTGAGGTTTGATAAGAATTAAGACTGTTGGCTAGGCTTTATGGTATTCCCAGAATGGAGTTCTGAAAGGGGTTTATAGAGTTTTAAAAGGCAATCTGCATGCGATTCCCTGGCCATCCATGGGTTACGGAATCGGATCGAATAACGCTTTGAAGAATGCTTGAACTTTGAAAGTGTGACATGGTCTAAGCAATTTTTTAAGCAAGTCTTTCATAATTTGTCCACGTTTTAATTAGACTACTAAAACTAAATATACCTAGTACACAGTTCTACTAAGTTTTAAATAAAATGAACTATTTATTATTTCTTCAAAACCACCAATACCGTATTCGATATTTTCTCGAACGCCGTAGTGACGATACACTTTGAATAATAACGTTGAGACGGATCCTGCATACCGTGTTCGAGAATGCGTGTGAACGGTACTACACAAAGTCTATTGTCACTACGACGTTCGAGGAAATCTCGAATATGGTGTACGGGAAAACATACTCCGTGTGAATCTAGCCTTAAAAGGTACTTTCCCTCCATGGGGCATAGACATGGATCACCATGTATACTTAGCGTAATGTTTTACTAAAACAAACTAAAATTACCTGAGTTGTACATCAAGCAGTTAAGCGGAGAACCGCACACACGCAGCGTAGCCACATGGGCACCAGCGTCTGCGTTCAGCACCACCAAGTGGCCTTCGGTGCTGCCAGCAGCCAACGCTCCGCCGCCAGGGTGCCAAGCTAGGGACACGCATTCGTATCCAACCTGCAGAGGAAAATTTATTCACTGGTTGGAGCAACGTCAATTTAAAATATCCTATTGGAAAAGGTCTGGCCGAGACTATGGATTTTCCGAGACTAGTACAACTTAGTTCGCGGTCGCGAATCTCGGTCGGACTTGAATTGGAATGATTGCTCAGAAGAGCTCATTGTCGGTGTGAATTTATAGGTATATCACATTAGTTCTAACACTTTGTACAAAACAAAATGCAAGAGTTCATTTATTCTTGTATGTTGAAGGTATTCAGGATAGGGTAGATAGGGTGTGATCGAAAGAGACAAATCTTTTATAATTTTTTTAATTCGCGCTTAGGTCTAAATCTCAATAGCCTTAAGTTGATCACGCCTGCATTCATAAAGCTATCATTTAAAATAACGGTGTTTGCCAGAAAACTGGGAATAATGAACTTGTTGCGAAACTAGGTCTCAACCGGTTGGTACTCACAATGCTATTCAATTCAGTGTATAGATTCCATGATAAAACTTACTTGAGTTGCAAACACAAGTTTGTGTCCACGCCACAGAGCAATGTTCTTGTCGTGACCGGCCGTCGCGAACATTTCGTCGTCCGGATGAACAGCTAGCCCCATTAGCTGCTTGTGGTGTCCGAAAATGACCTGTAAATAAATCGAAAATTTTTGGAGTAGATACTTACGATCACATTTTAAATATAAAAAGAATTCAGGATAGAAAGTACAAATCAAAATCACAAATGAGTGATATCATAACTTCATATAAGCTATAAAATCAATTTGTGAATGTGTACCTGATTAAATCGTCTCTGTAAAGATCCTTCCATGATGTTGTTGCGTGTGGTTCCGACATACAAGTTACCGTCGTTCCGACCCGGTCTCTGAGGGTAGATGCTTCGCACACCACCCGCAGATTCTGGCAGCTGACAAACGAAAAAAAAACAAACTAGAGTCTAACCATAACAACGTGACCTGGCAACAAATTCTCTACCAAATTAAATGACAGTTTGACAATGACAGGTTAATTGATAGGCAAAATTGTTGCCATGTAAAGAATATCGAAGAAATGCTTGTGCAAAGTTAGGCTCCTCAGATTCTAAGACCATCAAATTCGACAAGAAATGTTTTAGGGACCGTAGATGAGATTGATGGGTCCCGATTTCAGAAGTAAATTATTATGTACCTTTGTCTCAGTTATCCTCTTGTAGTTTTGTAGGGAATCCCAAGCTGCAATCTTTCTGTCTTTCTCTCCTCCAGAAATTAGGGTTCCTTCAGATAGCATCACCAAAGAGCTGATACCTTTGATGTGAGCCTTTGGAAATTAAAATTGATTAGTGTAAGTTTTCAAGTAAGTAATACACGTAATTTGGCTGGATACAATGAATGCAAAAGAGACATTAGGAACTGTGTGCGTCACAAGTGGCTTATGATGGTCACGGGTTTACCGTTTATCATGCTGCTCGTCACTTTCGCACTTGCGTACGTGTCAGAACGTGACGGCAATGCCATCAACTGATAAATCATAAGCCCATAGGTTGTGGAATAAATGGGAAACTTCTACTTGACAGTTACAGTTGAAGAGAAGGTTGCAATTCCTCACATATCATTCATATCAAGCACGCTCCATCCTATTTTTTTTTATTTATAGTTACCTCAAACTCCATCCTAACGAAATATGCGCCGTCGCTGTCGACGCTATAAACAGTGATGAAGCCGTCACTGTCGGCTGTGACCACGTCCCCGTCCTGCTCAAACTGCAGCGCTGTCACGTGCGTACGAGAAGGCTAGAAGATAAAATAAATAATGTGAATTGTACTGCAAACCGCTTCATTCCAAATTGAAAAGTAAGTTGAAGTATACGTGCATGGTTCTGTATCCCTACCAGGAGCTACCGCGCGTTTACTTTCTATCCATCCCGCTCGTACTTGCATATTAGCGCGAGCGAGCCGGATAGAAAGTAAACGCGTATAAATAACGCCGCGGAATCTCATGGTACGGCTACTGTTTGCAGTTTACGAAAGACGCTGCAACTTTTAAATTAGAGCCTGTAACAATGCAATTAAGTTTCTATTATACTCAAGCTTGTCCTCGAGGTTAGCATTTATCACATGTAGTAGCACACACGGTGTCGCCAATCACGCACTTTATTTCGGAGACTAAAGAGGCAAAAACGTTTGCTCAAACGTCTTTTTTTTTTTTTTTTTTTTGGCGGGTAGAATGTCTCTTATTTTTACCTCGTTTCTACCCGAAATCGCACCACCATTCACATTTCAGTGCTCCGCCTCTCCGCACGTTGAAAATTACGCCGCGTATAAACCAAAATATAATCATCGGCAAACGTACTCGTACGGATTCCAATGATTATGAGTGCATTGCGAGAAAAGTTAAAAAACTCGAACGCATAATGTTAATTCGTGCTCGGCGTAAACATAGTGATCGACAAAGATCTGTCGCACCGCCCTCGCCGTCCTCCAGATCGCAATCCTCGTCGTCCAGCTCATCCTCGTCGCAGTCCAGGTCAGTGTTTCCACGCTCGCGGCATCGCTCGCCTTCAAGACCTCGTTCATTACAGGAGCCGATAATCATTGAAGGTAAAACGCTCACCTACCCTTACTTCGTTCGAATTGAACGTTAATTGTCGTTGCAATAGACATAAAATTAGGAATGCGGGCAGCTCACGGGGCTGTCACTTACCTAATATTGTCACGCAAGGTAGCATTGCAGTCGGCACTAAGGCCAACATCTCTGCTACTACGACTACATCATCGGACCATTATAATTCCTAAGAGCATCTTCGACGGTACAAAGCATTGCAGTCCGCATTTAGGCCGACATCTTTGCTATATATTTTAATAAAACATTATGGTACCAATATCCAATAACCGTCTTTGGGCATATAGCATTGCAGTTAACACTTAAGGTTAACATCTTTGCTACTCATTTTACAACGCCAGATCGTTGTACTTCAGACGTGCCCGACAGCGAACAGGAATCCGGTGTAAAGGTGACTCACGCCGCGCCCGCCCGGCCAACGGAAAGCTTGGCCACACCTCTTCTGGCGCGCGCGACTGGGAGCTCAGCCGCTGACAAAAACCTCTGTACCTGCTTTAGTCTCCTCGGCACTCGCTGCAAGTGCCGATCCAACTGTGGCTCAGGAGGTAAACAACTCAACAATACCGTTGCCGTTAGACGAGCCACCCATGGTCGTCTCTGACACAATGGATCTCGACGAAGATCTCCTTAAAATATTAGGAGATGATCCATCTCAGGTCAGAGTTTACGGCAAAGAGATCAGACCTGATCTTGCAGTACGCTTGGAGCATATAGCTACTAATCGGCTAGATAAAGGTACACGTATGAAACTTTTAGACAGATATTTACCTCCCGCTAATAGCGCCTTAATTGATGCTCCTACCCTCAATATTGAGATTAAGCCGCGGTACATGAACATGTTTTTAAGAGGGAGAAAAGTATAGAAATTCGACAGAAACAAATTTCTGCAATTTCTACAGATTCAGAGAATTTAGCAGAGAGCCTTACCCTGCTCTTGAATGAATAACCGAAAAACACAAAGCTTATACAGCTATTAATGGACTCTTGTAAGATTCTATGCGAGTC
Source organism: Thaumatotibia leucotreta (assembly GCA_025490895.1). Taxonomy (NCBI): domain Eukaryota; kingdom Metazoa; phylum Arthropoda; class Insecta; order Lepidoptera; family Tortricidae; genus Thaumatotibia; species Thaumatotibia leucotreta. The sequence goes on along the minus strand of JALPQI010000822.1, from coordinate 48,436 downwards.
ACAACGCAGAATCTTTAGGCAGGAGGAAGATTATTCTACATAATTTAAAAAGGAGCTTAAAGATTAGTTACAAACAACCAAAATAGATAAGTATCTCTTCAGTCAAGATCTTGCAGAAAAAATAAAAGCCGCTAAGGCTATAAATCAAGCGACAATTTGAAAACCACGCCGTCGACGCCGCCGCCTCAGGTTTGCATTCAATGAAGAACAACAATAATAAAATACCTCCCAAAAATGTAAACTGGCGAGGTCCTCCCCAGAATTACTACAGGCCGAAGGGTACCCAGTGGACGAAGGAGCCAGCACGGAAGAGTCGTCGCGACAACTCCTCGTCGCGTCCGCATCACAGGCGCAACAACCGCCGCTAGATTCGGTAAGGTTTGCCGACCGTTTAACTCGCTATAGTTACCAGTGGTCACTCCTAACTAACGACAAAATTATATTGTCGTGGATACAAGGTTATCAAATTCCTTTTTCAAGGCCTGTAGTACAACATACACTACCCGCTTTTAGGGAGTATTCTGATACAGAAATAACACAATTCCGACATTGTATTAGCGACCTTATTATCCATAGGCGCAATTTCCGAATGTCAGAGTCAGAGCTGTGAAGGCCAATATATATCTCCAGTGTTCTTGGTACCTAAACCGAACGGAAAAATGAGATTTATTTTGAATTTGAAAGAGCTAAACAAATTTATAAACACAAATCATTTTAAACTTGAAGACCTGCGCACTGCCTTGAAATTAATATCAAGGGATAGTTATACGAGTATGTGCAGCTTAGGTCTAAAAGACGCGTGCTTTCTAATACCAATACATGGAGATTTTAAAAAGTACCTTAGATGTACGTTTAAAAGTACCTAAATTATATCAATTTAGTGTATTAATTACCGTGCGGTTTAAATACTGCACCTTATGTTTGCACTAAAATTATGAAGCCAATCGTCAATTTGCTAAGATCTTGCGGTTATCTGTCCACCGTGTACCTTGACGATTTTTTATTGATATCTGATCATCCCAACACATTTCTAAAAAATGTAACCGATACTGTCAACCTTTTACAATTTATTTGGGTTTCATTGTAAACAAAGATATGAGTAACCTAACGCCTCATAGGAGTTGTAATTTTTTTGGATTCATCAAAGACTCAAAAAATTTGGAGGTTACTTTACCATTGGCAAAAATTGAAAAAATTTAATCAGAAATCAATTATTTTCTTGATTTGATTAGAGATTTTGCTCGTCTCATGAGTTTACTTACTTCCGCATGTCCAGCTGTCGAATATGGTTGACTTATACCAAAGATCTAGAACATTGTAAATATTTAAAATTTAATTGGCGATGACAATTATGATAAGTATATGACTATACCGTTATCAGTTCTACCAGATCTAGAATGGTGATCGCGTGCTATTGCACATCATTCTAGTAAAATTAAACAAAACCAGTATTGTTTAGAGATCTATAGTGATGCCTCAACTACGGGATGGGGGGCCGCCTGTGGTAACGACCGGGCCAGTGGGTTGTGGAGCGTTGAATAACGCTCAGAACATATTAATTATTTAGAGATTTTAGCTGCCTTTTTCGGACTCAAAAGTTTTCGCAAAGTCCTATCATGATTGTCAAATTCTTGATAACACAACGACTATTTCCTACGTTAGCCGCATGGGTGGTGTACAATTTCCACATCTTACGTGTGGTGCGAAAAAAGGAACATCACTTCGTTCGCATTTTGCATAAGGTCTGCTGATAACACAATCGCAGACGCTGAATGCTGAATCTCGACGAGTCCATCCAGACATAAAGTGGGAATTGTCGCAATATGCATTAAAAACAATTGTGGATGCATTTGGCTCTCCGGAAATATACATTTTTGCAAGTACAATTAGTAAAAAGTGTAAAAAATATATTTCATGGCACAGGAATCCTGATGCCTTTGAAATAGATGCCTTTACTGTGCCGTGGTCGAATTTGTATTTTTATGGGTTCCCACCATTTGCAATAATTCTTAAAGCATTGAGAAAAATAATAAATGACAAGGCTTATGGAATTCTCGTAGACCCACTTTAGCCTACCCAACCGGCCTCCTAGCTTCTAAACCTTTATTTCTCAAATACAATAGGGATCTTATTATCTCTCATTCCAGCAACCGAGATATATGATACAACAAAAGATTACGCTGGTTGCAGGGGTGTTATCAGGACGTCGATGATAAAAAAACTTGTGCCAGCATCTGCAATACATATTATGCTGGCCTCTCTTTCTAATATCTCACTTAAACAACATGACTCTTGTCTCAAGAAATGGTTTTCTTCTTGTATTAATAATCAAGTAGATATGTATCTAGCATCTGTTCCAACCGTGATTTCGTTTTTAATTGTTTTGTACGACTCTGGTGCTCAATACGGAACACTAAATAGCTGCCGGTCCGCTCATTCTTTAGTCTTAGGTGCAGACATAAGTAATGATGATCGTATGAAACACTTTTTCAAAGGTATATTTCGCCTGCGTCCACCCTTGCCCAAATACAACACGACCTGGGACACATCTGTAGTTCTGAACTCTAGCAAATTGGTATCCGAATGAAACACATAATTAAGAAAAAATATGAAAAAAAGCTTGTAACGCTTCTTGCTCATACAACAGCACATCGAGTTCAGATGTTCTTTAAAATTTTCAAAATTAACATTAAGAACATTGTTTTTCGTGTCAATGAAATTCATATCAAAATTCCAGACCTAATAAAAACATCGCGTTGCACAACCAACACTTGTATCACCATATTTTCGAGAAAGGCCAGAAATATGTCCATGTGCTGATTTACATTCTTATTTAGATTAAACAAAAACCCTTCGCAATAGTGATACCCTATTTGTAAGTTTGATTAAACCACATAAATCAATAACTTCCCAAACTTTAAGTAGGTGGATTAAGAATACTTTGCAAGGATATATCAATATTCACCCACCACTAAACACGCCCACAACACTAAGCACGCTGCCACATCTAGGGTCAATAGTTTAGGAGTTAATTTACGACCATTTTATACTAGAATGATGATCCCTGTATCTTGATGAATGATTCATTCTGTGAAAATTAAGTTGTCCATAATGGAACTAAATAATAATAGAATTTATTCATAATGATTGACCTAACGTTTTCCATTCCAAGTGTCATTCCTCTCAACATCTACATGTGATAAATGCTAACCTCGAGGACAAGCTTGAGTATAATTAATGATTAAACGAACTTACCTGAAGTGAAGTTCTATCATAATTATACGATGGCTTGTCCGAAGAGGTTAGCATCCCACCCTCCCTAGGTAAACCCCTAGAAAACTAGAAAGGAATCGAAAAGTGCTCTAAACTAAATGATGGTGCGATTTCGGGTAGAAACGAGGTAAAAATAAGAGACATTCTACCCGCCAAAAAAAAAAAAAAAAAAAAGACGTTTGAGCAAACGTTTTTGCCTCTTTAGTCTCCGAAATAAAGTGCGTGATTGGCGACACCGTGTGTGCTACTACATGTGATAAATGCTAACCTCTTCGGACAAGCCATCGTATAATTATGATAGAACTTCACTTCAGGTAAGTTCGTTTAATCATTAATTTTCAATGACGTGGCAAATGCTGCTGTCTATTTCGAATATTAAATTAAATATTACCAGCCACAAAACTGAATTCATATTTCCAAAAACTGACGTTCTTAATTCCGTAGAACTGATAGAACCATAGACAATCGGATCTGAATTCAGTCGTGTGTGGTGGTCTACAGTACACTGGCTGCATTTTGAAACTTGAGCTCTTCGTAAGGATTTATGAACAATATTACTGCTGGGAAGAAATAATACCTACAAGAATACCTTACGTGCATGTAAAGTATTCTAAGTATAAGTACTCACGGGCTTTATAATATCAGTGCGCTCGAAGAAGCCGTCTTTCCGACGGTTCCAGAAAGCCAAGTGTCCCTTGCCGTGGGTGATGAGCAGATTGTCGTCCAGCGGGTGGAAGGCAGCCCCTGTCAGCTCTTCTTGAAGTGTCTATAATACGTCAGGTCAGGATTAAGGTTTATGATTTATTTGTTAACTATGCTTAGGTTAGCTCCTCCAGAATCGATACTTCCGAATCGCTTGATTTGGTTTGCAAGATTAAAATATTAGATAGGTATTCGTTTTTATATTTTTTCTCAAAATTCGTTACACTGAAGGCTTAAATATCGCAAAATCTATTGTTTTTGACAAATTGAAATTTTGATTAAACATACAGAGTGGTTTTTTGGGTCATGGAGCAGGAGTGAACAGGGTTCTGGGGACGGACCCGCTCAGCTATTTTAATTATGGTGACAACCTTAACAAAGCGACAAAAATCCTAATTATGAGTTAATTTGGCCTTAATTGCTAGTTAACTATCAATTAACACATAAGTAATTAAGTTATTAACACTTTCATTGTGGACGAGTGCTACGCGCTACGCTCGTAGCCGATCCCGTGATTTTTCCGCTTTGTAGCCAAAATGGACCTCCCACAGAGAACTCCCCTCGGGAGTTCCCCACGCTCAATGTGTTAAGTACCTAATTAAGTTTCTTTTCGCTTTGTTTTGGGCCCTAGTACACTGTTCATTCCTGCTCCATGACCGAAAAATCACCTTGTATGTATAATCGGAATAAAACTATCTGCTGAATAAAATACTTTGCGTTATTTAAGCCTTCAGTACAACGAATATTCAGAAGAAAATAATGTACCCTATGTGTATAATCTGAATAAAAGAATTTGACAAAAAACATAAATTAGCGAATAGTAAAACAGTTAACACGGTCGAATCAATTATACACTGTATCACAACAAGAATACACCACAACACAGCTTAACTCGAAAAATACAGTCGCGTTCATATTCCCCGACGTTATCGCGTCACAAATCATTGAGTACAGTCGCGGACAGCCACGCTCGCACGCCACCGATAACGGTGACAAATACGGAGATTTATGTACGGATAGCAGTGATTTTTGCTTTGTAGTTGGTAATTATGGCATAACTCAATAGTTTGGCCAGGGGTTTACTCGCTTGAGGCATGGGCATTGGGCAAACATAATAATATCGTCTCTTTCGTACACTAATGTTATTAACTAAATATCAACACATTTTAAAACCGACTTCATCCGATTTTCTAAGATCCTATCATCGGACACCGACTTAGTGCCAATGGGACCATCTCGGGTTAAATCCGTTCGATTTTTTTATAGGTTCACGGTTCTCGGAGGTTACTCGATACTTATATGTATAAAAAAATCTATCACAGAAAAGGACAAGTTCTTAGTCTTATCACAGGCGCGAAATCATGCAAAATACGTATTAATAGTAATATTATTATATCGTGTAAATTATTTCGAATAAGTTGTAGGGATATAGAACTATCACAAGGAATGGGATAGTGATATTCACCTCACGTTAAAAACATATATTAATATAATAACCCAGGATAAAATACAATAATCGATGAGTAAGTATTACAATAATTACATATCAATAATTACAATATTACAATATCATAAAATTACATACGATATCCTAATAAAAGTAATAAAACCTACACAATCTAAATTCATCTCTATCAAATACAGCGTAAGGAAGCATTTGAAATACTCGTTTTTATAATCGTAGCACCGCGTAGCAAGCTACAGTTAGTACAGTTACGAGTTGCTACGACGCGTAGCGGCGTAGCTTGTGGGCGTGGCTTGACTGTGGGTGTGTTGAACTCATCCAATGTCGTATATAATTGTTTGTCATATTATTCTAATGATGGAGATTTCATTTCAATTCTGTTTTACGACTTCGGAAAATGTAATAGGAATTATACATATCCATAAAGAAACAACTTGAATCTTTTGTTATTTTCATCGCTGGCGGATCGATTAAAGGTAAATTAGTTTATGAACTTTTTTACGTAAATATAAAACAAACACTTTAATTGGAGAATGTAATATAGGAATTATACACATTTATAAATAAACAAATTCACAATTTTTCGCTATTTTCATCGCTACCCGGTCGATTAAGTGTACATTTTAAGTTTATAAACTTTATACGTAAGCATTTAACAAAGTCTTTTATTTGACTGCCTGCGATTGACACTTTAAGGACTGATTTTTCAATTCCTAGTTAACAGTATCTGTCAAATAAATGTTAGCTCTATCCTTTTTTGACTGATGAACTTAGATAAGAATGGTAATAATTTTAACCAATGGATACTTTTAACTGACGATTGAAAAATCAGCCCTAAGTCAATTTGGCTGAATTTTACAATTGCCTACATATCGTCGGGGATAGTGCAATACCACGTAACTAACAAATTCATTAAGGGTGAATTTGAGTGTCAATTGTTTGATATTTGAACTTTATCTGCTTTTGTAGTTACACGGTATAGCACTATCACTATCACCGACGATATTGAGCAAATATATAAAAAAAGACTGAATACTCAATTCATAAAATTTATAAATAGTTACACTCTCCTTGAAATAGTTTCTATTTAAACGATAACCCAAAAAAGGGTACCACAATCAGATCCCGAAAACTCAACACTCCTATTGTAAAAAAGGCTTATCTAACAACGCGATGAATTAAATTAAGTCCTTATTGCTCTAGAAATGAAAATCGTCAACACGAACGTTGTATCGGGCATCTTAATGTGTCCCTTGACCTACAAACGTTGACAACGTTCAAAACTTACAATACCGACACATCACAATATCTGTATATTTCGACGGCAACAACATACGAGGTTCTAAGTTCTGAAGAAACCTTCAGCATTTTGCACCTTATACGTTGATGTCATCGATTTTTACTATAATGGTCATTGGTCACTAGATATGATTTGCAAATAATAGATAAATGGGGTGACTACGAAAAAATTGTAGATAAGTTATGGGTTTGAATGAAAACAATATAATTTTAGGATGAATGAGTTTCGGGACAGAGTTTTGTGTTTAAAAATGACTCGCTTTTTTTCAACGGTTTTCAGAACATATGAGCAAAGACAAAAAGTTTTTTAAATCGACACGAGTTACGAATTTCCTTTTTGCACGTGTCTCGTACGATGTTTTTTAGTAGGTAATGATGGCCCTCCTAAGTTTTGGATCTGACGTAAAATGAGCCACTTCTCGCACTAGAGCCTAAAAAAGGCACCATCTGTACTATAACAACCTTTTTTAACTCGTGTCGATTTAAAACACTCCCTTCAGTCGTGTTTTAAAACATCGCCACTCGTTTCGGATTTCCTGTTTTTCGCATTCGTTTCGTAATGTACTATTTCATCTTCTTCTTCTTGCGGTGCCATCTCCTACCGGAGGTCAGCGATCATCATAGCAATGCGAACTTTGTCTACGGCCGCTCGAAATAGGGATCGAGTGCTCATACCGAACCACTCCCGGAGGTTTTTGAGCCATGATGTTCTTCGTTTGCCTGGTCGTCGGCGACCCTGTATCTTCCCCTGTATTATTAACTGTAGAAGGGCATATTTGTCCTGTCTCGTTATGTGTCCCAGTTATTCCAGTTTACGCCGCTTTATAGAATTCAAAACTTCCAGCTTTTTGTTCATTATTCTAAGTACCCTCTCGTTACTAACTTTATCCCTCCATGATATTCTTAACATTCTCCTGTAACACCACATTTCGAATGATTGTACACGCTTACACATAGTTTCCGTAAGGGTCCATGCTTCTACACCGTACAGCAGTATGGAGAACACATAGCAACGTAGCAAACGAACTCTAGTGGGTATCTTCAATGAACGGTTACACAAGAGATTGCCCATTTTCATAAAAGCGTTGCGGGCTTGCTCGATGCGGCACCTGATCTCGACGCTGTGATCTGTCGTATTGTTTACGAAACATCCAAGATATTTGTAGGATTGTACCATTTCAATCGCCTGTGCATTAATAAATAATGTATCAGTTTGGTATTGTGATGTGCGATTGACAACCATATATTTAGTTTTCTTGTGGTTAATGTTTAGACCATAAAAAGCGCTGATAGCTTCCACCCGGCTCACCAAGTTCTGTAAGTCTTCTTTTGAGGCGGCTAGGAGAATCGTATCATCTGCATATCGAATGTTGTTGAGAGGTGTGCCATTTATAACTATTCCCTCTTCCGCCTCCACCATTGCTTCAGCGAAAATTTCTTCAGCGTAGATGTTAAAGAGGAGCGGAGAAAGAATACATCCTTGTCTGACCCCGCGCCAGTGGCGTGCACTCCATATAGGCAAATAGGCACTGCCTACCCTAGCAGAACAGCATCTACATATACTTTTTCGTCTTCATTATAATAATTTGTCATGTTTTCTGAAAGAAATCCACATAAATATTTATATTAACGGAGCTCGCGGCGATTTAAATTTCCGCGCGCGCTAGCTAGCCTAGCGCGCGGCTGCCCAAGCCCCATCAGAGGTAAGGCAACGGCTATCGGAGCCTACAAAAACACACACACTCACACAGTGCGTTTGTGTAGACATGTCCGTGAACTATATACATATTCTTGCCCAGTGCACACGAAGATAGAAAATATACGCACACAATCAAAAAAATAGGCTGCGCCTAGGCACCATACGTGCGAGAAGGACGGCCAATATCGGTCTCTCTCTGACTTACCGAGCCTCGAGATGTAATACGACTAATTTTAAGAACTCTCCTATGTTGCGATTTTTACTTGAAGTGAGAGGCATTACATTCTGTCAGGTTTATTTGTTTACAAACAGTCGCGAGTCGGTTTTGATTTTTGCGATACAGGTTTGAGGTTAATCAGTAGAAAATCTATCAAAACAAAACTCATTCATTGTTATATTAATACAATTCGGTTCTAACAGATTTTTTTTACGTTTATTTTCATGTAAGTGTTGTGACTTGTGACTGTGCGTGACGGAATTATGCTATGAGAATAAATTGTGAATACCTAGTTAGTTGATGGTGGCTGCTGTATGTCTAGCGTGTCTACGAAGTTGATTTTCGGCGGATTTAGCAAGTTAACAATAAAACAAAAGAAGTTAGTACAGGTACGTGTAATTATTTCAAAAGTCGATGTATTCTGTACTCGGAAATTGTACTTATAGCATTAATGAACATTGTATTTTAGCTATTTCACTCGTTAGGTATTGCACTTATATTTCGAATTCACCGATGATTAATGCTACGCATATTTAAACACCTTTCACTCTTCTTTAGAAAACATGAGCGATTTGAATAGCATTAGGACGTTAACAAAAGTCGGCGGTCGAGATAAAAGACTTAGTTATTGTCGCAAGCTATACCTAGACTCTTTTACTTTACTCCCGTCTATCCACTTGTGAGTTTGCAATGCGATGGTCAATATTGTTTGTTGCTCAGATATAAAAAAATTGCCTACCCTAACTAAAAACCCTGTGCACGCCACTGCCCCGCGCAGTATTACAATATTTTCTGATAGTACCCCATTGACCTGCACGTTCGCTGATTGCCGCCAGTATAGATTTCTTATTATTGAAATGTCTTTCGTGTCAAGGCCAATCTTTTCCAAAATACTAATAAGCTTCTGGTGTTGAACACGATCGAATGCTTTCTCATAATCTATAAAGCATACATGAACTGGTTGATTTATATCCCAACAGCGCTGCATCAGAACCTGGTAACCAAATAGTGCATCGCGAGTACCAAGGCCGTTCCGGAAACCAAATTGTGTATCTGAGATGTTGCTTTCAATTTTTCTGTAAATCCTGCCGTGGATGACCTTCAAAAATATTTTTAGTACTTGGCTCATTAACGAAATGGTACGAAAATCGCTACATTTTTTGGCATTTTTCACTTTTGGCAAAGTAATAAAGGTCGATAACAACCAATCCTGTGGTATTATTCCGGTGTCATAAATTCCGTTAAAAAGCTGCACCAAAAGGTCTATATTCTCATATTCTAACAGTTTCAGAACTTCACATGGTATTTCATCAGGGCCGACCGCTTTGCCTGATTTCGCGGTTTTAATTGCAAACACTATTTCCTCTTTGGTTATGCTGGGACCTGGTAACTCATGATATAACTGATCGTTTACGCTCCGCGTATCATAAAACAGTTTAGCAATGTACTCTTTCCAGACTTTAAGCTTCTCTTCCATTGTCAAAACTGCTTGTCCATTTTCATCTAATAAAGTAGGAGGGCTGATTTGTTTGTTAAAACCCAATGTTTCCTTTATTACCTTGTACATGTGAGAATAGTCATGCTTTGCCTGAAGTTCTTCTACCTCTACACATTTATTGTTAAAGAAGTCATCCTTAGCCTTAATACACTTTGCTTTTATTTCCTTGTGCAATTGTTTGTATTCGTGAGGATCAACCCCCTTCACTTGCCGCCTTCGTGTCATCAGGTCGAAAATTTCATCTGTTATCCAGTGATTCTTTTTGGCATTTGCAGCCAGTGATAAATATTCCTGCGAGATGTTAGTGATGACAGTTTTCAGGTTCTTCCAAATTGCTTCAGGCTCTATTGGCGGCAGCTTTACCCGCTCCTGAAGTTCATGCACTGCACTATTAACCCTCTGATGAACCTGTTTCCTAGTATCAGGATCTTTGAGTTGCCTCGCATCTATCCTAGGTTTTCGTTTGGGCAATGTGAGTTTCTTCAATCTTACGGCCAAATTAGCCACCACCGGATTATGATCTGAGCCAACATCAGCCCCTGTATAGGTCTTGACGGCCGTAACACTATTTCGAAATCTCTTGCCCACCAGAATGTAATCGATTTGATTTCTAACTAAGTTCGCTGGTGAATCTGCAGGCGATTTCCATGTGTAAAGCCGCCGAGGCGGCAACTTGAAAAAGGTGTTAGTGACAACGAGTTGCTCCTCTTGGCAGAATTCCACAAGGCGGTCCCCCCTAGCATTCCGCTCTCCTAGTCCAAATTTCCCCACGATCTCTGGTACAGGCCCCTCACCGATTTTTGCATTAAAGTCACCCATTATAATGTTACAGTTGTGTTTGTTTAATTTGCGAACTGCTTGAGTAACCTCGTCGTAAAATGCATCAATGATAATGTCGTTGCTGTCTGCAGTTGGAGCATATACCTGCACTATGTTAATATTGATGGGTTTGGCCAGAAGTTGGAGTAGCATTACACGGTTTGACATGGGTAGAAAGTTCGCAACGGCAGACTGCAATCCTTTCCTTAACATAACAGCTGTTCCGTGACGATGGTTCTTATCGTCTGCCCCACTGTAGTAAATAATTGTGTCACCCAAATCTTCTATTCCACTACCCTTTAATCTAGATTCACTTATACCTAAGATATCTATATTTAGTCTCTTCATCTCCTGCTCTACATTTTTCATTTTCTCAATTTTAAACATACTTCTAACATTCCATGACGCTATTCTTAAATCACACCCGGGGATTCTTCGCACCCTGTGACTATTTAAAGCCTGCCGGGGACTGAGGGCCGTAGTACTATTTCATCACCTTGCCAATTACAGTCTTTTTGAATACGACCCAAATATAAATATGTAAATACTAGCTTTTGCCCGCGGCTTCGCACGCGTAGATTTTGGACTTCTATGAAAAAAAATGTAAAAACCTAACCTGAACCTCCTTTGATAGTCGTTCGTTTCTATGTGGGGTCGCAGTTCTAACCTAACCCAAAACCTACGTTGATAGCCGTTCGTTTCTGTGTGGGATCGCAGTTTTTACCTTTCCTAAACCGAAGTAGATTCTTACCTTATTACATTCTGTCTGAAGTCTGTTTCATTGAACAGCATATTAGTATGACATAATTAAATACTTAATTGCAAATAAACTACACAAAATAAAATTAGCAACGCAGGCATTGTCATTTCCTGGGTGAATATCTAAGCGTTTCAACCGCCTAATTTTGGTAGCATCATTTTTGTCGAAGTTTCTATTCGTTACAATGTGCTACTTTGTCATTTTAAGGAGTCACGATACCTTATACAAATGGTGAAGTATAACATTGAGACGTTTAGAAATTTCGGCAAAAATAATGCCACCAAAAGTAGGCGGTTGAAATTCTCAGATATTCACCCTCCTACAAAACAATAATGTAATCCGCCACAGGCTTCGTCCTTTTCTCTTATGGTAGAATAGTCAAGCCAAAACATTTAACCGGTGATGAGTCAGCCAATCAGGACTCCCACCTCAGTGACTCGATAAACCATAGAAACGATATCCATGATGTTTTTTTTACTGTTTAACCATTTCACCCCTTTCAGAGGTTGAATTCTCAAAAACCTAAAACACATCTTTATCTTTTTATGTTTAGGAATACTCCTCTAAAGTTTTGGACAAAATGGTTTAAATAATCAAGTTTTCCTATACAAACTCTGGACCCCCATCATTGCACTCCTTAGGGTGTGGATTTTAACTTAAATTTTTTTAAACCACCCCTACACCCTTAAAGGAACCTACGTGCTAAATTTGGAATCTCTAGAACCAGAAGTAATCATAAATAATTAACCTTTGTTTGTTAGTTTTTCGAAAATTTTGAATAAAGGTTAATTATTTATGTTCTCATTTAATTTACAGAATACTCTTGCGAAGTTTCGGATAAAATAGTCCAACTAATCTTGTTTCACCATACAAACTTTGGAGCCCCATTTCAACTCTTTAGGAGGTGAATTTTGAAAAATCCTGGAATTAATTTTCTTAGATTTTTATTCTAAATTAGTTTACGCAATATGAAATTTCTTAATCTAAAACTAAACTTTTTTTCATACAAACTTTCAACCCCATTTTTACCCCCTTAGGAGTATTTTTTTTTTAATACAAGTACTCGAGGTAAAATACTCGTACTATATAACATGGTAGAGGTATGTAGATAAGTACCTACTTCTTCATTGGCAACAACACTTCTATGACGTTTTGAATTAAATAGCCCAAAGAATCTGGTTCCTCCTTGCAAACTTTAACCTTCCATTTAACCCCCATATAGGGAATGAATTTTCAAAAAACCTGAAACACGTGTTTACTCATTTATTGTTAAAAACATTTGTGTCAAGTTTCGAATAAAATAGCCCAACTAATCTTATTTCCCCATACAAACTTTAACCCTCCATTTAACCCCCATAGGGAATGAATTTTCAAAAAACCTGAAACACGTGTTTACTTAGTTATTATTAAAAACATTACTGTGAAGTTTCGAATAAAACAGCCCAACTAATCTTATTTCCCCATACAAACTTTAACCCTCCATTTAACCCCCATAGGGAATGAACTTTCAAACTACCTGAAACACGTGTTTACTTATTTATTATTAAAAACATTACTGTGAAGTTTCGAATACAACAGCCCAACTAATCTTATTTCCCCATACAAACTTTAACCCTCCATTTAACCCCCATAGGGAATGAATTTTCTAAAAACCTGAAACACGTGTTTACTTATTTATTGTTAAAAACATTCATGTGAAGTTTCGAATAAAATAGCCCAACTAATCTTATTTCCCCATACAAACTTTAACCCTCCATTTAACCCCCATAGGGAATGAATTTTCAAAAAACCTGAAACACGTGTTTACTTATTTATTATTAAAAACATTCCTGTGAAGTTTCGAATAAAATAGCCCAAATAATCTTGTTTCCCCATACAAACTTTAACCCCCCATTTAACCCCTTTAAGGGAGGAATTTTCAAAAATCCGTTCTTAGTGCGCCTCTAGACATTATAAAGAATCTAAATGCCAAGTTTGAACTCTCTAGGACCAGCGGTTTGGGCTGTGCGTTGATTTAAGTCAGTCAGTCAGTCAGTCAGTCAGTCAGTCAGTCAGTCAGGACATTGCCGTTTATATATATAGATATCTATATTTTTATTTTCTCGAGTATAACACAATGTTTGTCATCAACATCATCATCACAATCGCAAACGGAAATAAAATTTTATATAGACGAAAAAGAGTCTGTAAGCTTTCCTCGTATCTAATTATTTGACAATGCATGTAGTGACCTAATTTGATTAAAGCTAGTTTTATTATTTAAGTAATAAGTAACTGAGAAATCACGTAAATTTAAATTTTCGATAATTGTTCTGTAAAATTTTCGATAGCACGAGTGAAGTCCATTTCAAATACGAAGGCCCGATTCCACTTGACAAAGTCATTAGGTGTCAACAATAGGATCAGTGATAGCAGATGATACCTGGCCAAACCCTTTTGTGGCGTGATATTTTTTGCATACATCGGTGTACGACACGTGCCATTTTGTAGTGGACCAATTAAATGACAAAGTTTCGAGTGGCATCGGGTCTTAGTATTTGAAATGGACTATACCTATACCAAGCAACCAAGTCAGTTCAGTGCTTGAAAATATAACTTTTATATATCGCGCGTGGTAACTAAAAATATGTGAATTATATTTCAACCGAGGGATTAATTATATTTTTTAGGCAACATAATCGTGGTAAAGGTACAAATTATATTCAGCATTATATTACGTCTAGGGTTGTTATATCGCGTGACTAAGGTTTCGTATTCGTTGGTGCTTAAATGCTTGGTTTACATGCTGTATTCATTTGTTTACGGGTAAGCTGGTTTAGTGTTAGCTGCTAGAAATGTTGAGAAATACATTACATCTGAAGAAACGCTAATGTTAAGTACTTGATTAAAATTTCAGACAACAAAAAGGACACGAGATAAAATAAAGGGTCCAGGGAAAGAACATGTCTAGTCAATTCTTACAGAAGGAATAACCACCTTACTTTAAACAGAATAAGGTGTGAATTTGCCCCGATTTTTTAAGCTTTTGACATGTTTTTTCGTGGACCCTTCAAATAGTAGGGTAAGTGCTCCAGTGAATGAACAAATCCAGTGAACGAACAAAATACAAGTTTTTTTCGTAAAATAAGTTTTCTGTACATTTCTACTACGGGTTATATTTTTTTTTCGGATAGGAATATTATTTGACAAGTTCTGGTAGCACTTACATCACCTCATATGCATCAGTGTCCAAGTGGCGATGATCTAAAGTGGGCACGTTGCGCCGGTTCGTTTTTTATATGGAGGTGTTATAAGGATTGAGGTAAGCTTACGTTGTGTTTAATGTGTTATTGTCTGCGTTTCGTGCATCTCCCACGTACAGTGCGTGTTTTTTTGAAACCGGAAGGTTATGATTATGCTATTAAAGTATAGTTTAATGTGATTTCGTTTCAAATAGTGGCTTTTAATCAAGTGTTCTATAACTAGAACTCAAAATGGCTTAAACCTAGTGACCGAACGGGGGAGTTCATTCACTGGAATTGCGTGATTTATTGTTTGTTCCATATCTTGCGTTTTAGTGGTTGTTATAAGATTTGGTTTTCTTTGAATTTAATAGAAATATGCTGTCTAGCAAAGGGCTAGTTTTCGAACAATACTTGATATATTACATTTTTAATGAACTATCGCAAATACAGTTAGTTCATTAATTGGATTGCGAAAACCAGTGAATGAACTAAATCATTTATTTCGTATTTTGTCTAGTTTTAAGACATGGAAGGGTCAAAAAAATCGTATAAAAAATTTCAATATGACCAAGAATCTCTCGACAAACCTCTAAAAGCTGTTGCAACTAGTGAACTATCAAGTGCCAGTTTTAATATCTCAAAACCAACTCTATTTAAATCACCGAAATTGTCCAAATTCATGCTACTGAAGAAACAAATATAGACAAATCTTCGGTTAATCAAAAGTATTCAAGTAGCACTTCATATGCAGAATGAGCCCAGTTTACTTTTTAACGAAAGCGACATATAAGGTCACTCTTTAATGGTAACTGAAGAGTTAATTGAACCTTCCCAGAATACGAAGAAATGTGGAACTGTAATTGATGTCGTTTAATTATGTTCATAGTTATTTATTTATTTATTTATTTAATCATTATTGCACAAAAGAAAATCTTATCGTACAAAAGGCGGACTTAATGCCACAGAGCATTCTCTACCAGTCAACCTTAAGGCAAAACAGAAAAGAATGTAGGCGGTGCAACTTGCAAACTTAATAAAAAGACATACTAAGATAGGATACATACATACATAAATATACCTACACTTACATAAATATATGCATAAATATATAATAATAGAAATATATAAATATACTACAATATATATCTTACCATAAATTGTACAGTTGTAAGAAGATATTCAATTTTTCTTTGAACTGCCAGTGAAGAAACCCTTATGTTATTATGTCTCATTAAAGTTCAAATTCAATTATCGAATATTACTAGCACTACTAAATAAAAATAGAGTACTTTTTGCATTTTAATACATTCTTTTTAAGGTAGTTCATTCATTGGTTTCGTTTGTTCATTTAAGAGTACTTTTTGCATTTTAATACATTCTTTTTAAGGTAGTTCATTCATTGGTTTCATTTGTTCATTTACTAGAATTTTGGGTTCATTCAGTGGTGATTTTCCATTTTATCCCCTACAGTTAGCTGTAATTTAAAACTGTGTAGCACTAATGCAAAATGAAATTGATTATATAAAACTACAATAGTGGTTTACTCTATAAGAACATTCATATTTAAACTTCATTATTGATCCCAGCCACAAAAAATTAATTAAGTTGAAAATTTCCTTAAGTGTTCATTCACTGGAGCACTTACCCTAGTGTTTATTTAATATACTTATACAGCGAAAATATAACCTTGAATGACGTTGCTGTTGATAGAGGACTTATATGCAACTCACGTCATGTGAATATTTCGTCTGTGCTATACTCACTTGATGGAAAAAACACCCGTATTTAGAGTAAAAGAAAAGTGACCTTTCATTGATTCCATGTCTCTTACAGTATACATTTGTGTACAAAGTGACGTCCTTTAAAAAAATCCGAAGTAAGAATAATACCGGTAATAATAACATAGATACCTACAAGAGTTTTTTATTCACTGGCTAAACTTTAGGGAGTGAATTCTGAGCTCGCATTGACGAACTTTTACTATGGGAGCGACATCCAATTCGAGTAAAAAACAAATACATTTAAGGTACATTTAGACCAAACGAGCATTCGCTCATTCTATCCCCCACTCTACGAAATTCGTTCGTTACACAAAAAGTGATTCGTCGAAATTCGTTGATTTCCTAGAGTGGGGGATAGAATCAGCGAATGCTCGTTTGGTCTAAATCCACTTTTAGTAGGCGGAAATGTATGGCACATCAGATGTTTGATCTCGAATCGGATGTCGGTCCGATAGTAAAAGTTCATCAATATGACCTCAGAATTAACCCTCTAAAATTTTACCGGTGAATAAAAAATACCCTGTATGTATAACACCGAGTCACTCTGTTAGCTAGTTAATAATAAGCTACATATTTAGTGCATAATCCTTTTCCTTCGGCATTCATGTATAACTTCAGTAATTTCAGTATCCATTGCACTGAAGCTAATTAAGACAGTAAGATTGTCGGTTACTCACGAATATCGGATGTCTCGATAGCAATACGTTAAAAGTTGAACTTACCGCAACTTTTCCGAGCAGATGCCCCCACTGCCACTGCCATACTGAGAGGATGCTTTCGCGACCGGCGTCCACGGCAAGAACGTAGCTCCCTCCATTCTGTTTTAAAACATCTAATTAGGTACTATAGATGTCTTTGAAAACAATGAGTAAGTGCACCCAGGGATATGCAAAGAGTGACCGTCCTGCGTGCATGAAATGACCAACTTGAGCGGTTCATAAGTTTATCTTACTAAGACAACAATACCCTTAGTGAAGATCTGTGGCTAGGCAAAGGGGCTTTTAGTAAGTGCTTGCTCTTGTTTGTAGCATTTCTCGATACTATCAGTAGAGTCTCTGCTCGATCAGTATAAGTATTTATCAGTGGTAGTTTTCCTTTCGACACTTCGGCCTGGGTGAGTCTCACATCGTGCCTTCTATAGAAAACAAAGTATCGTAACATCGCGACCCAGGCTCTGTACGGTCTAACACGAATCTTTACGATGCTCCCGACTTTCCGATTTTAACGAATAACTTCAAAAGAGAGTAAGAATTCTGTGTCATCAGACAAGCAAGAAAGAGTTAGTTATAGTTAGTTTAACAGGGTGCTTAGCCAAGTTGCCAATCGCTAGCGCTTCATCGTTAATCGCAGCTAACTGTCTTTGTCGCACTAATATGAAAGAGTGATAGAGAGGGAAAACTGCGTTACGCTACTAAGCGCTAGCGATTGGCATCTTGGCTAAGCACCCTGGACTTTTTCCGCAACTTGACATCCATTGTGCCTTTTTTGCGTGATAGCGAGGTAGCCCTATTCCAGCCACCCAAGCTCATCCACGAAATTCCGCGTCTGTTTCAGGTTATGAAATGCCTCCTTTAGTGTGTTTGGAGTACCTAAGTGCATATTCCTGTAAAAGCAAGAAAGAAGTCTTATGCGGAATAGAATCGAGAAGTGGTAGTCCCTTTTCTCATCATCATCATCATCATCATATCAGCTGAAAGACGTCCACTGCTGAACATAGGCCTCCCCCAAAGATTGCCACAATGACCGGTCCTGCGCCACCCGCATCCAGCGGACTCCTGCGACCTTCACCAGGTCATCGGTCCACCTTGTGGGGGCCTATCCACGCTACGCCTTCCGGTATGTGGCCGCCACTCAAGAACCTTCTCTAGCTAAACATAACCCAACTCACCAGCTGTGAGAAAGCTACAGCAGACACCCCAGCCTCGAACTCCGCCATCCCGAACACGTGCAGTGTCTGCAGCGTATCCGTGCTCCAGATGCGCACATGCGCCTGCGCACGCCGCCCGCGGCCGGCGCGTTGGCCGCTCGCCACCAGTTCACGGGACGGGTGGAGCTCCATACTGCGAGAAAACAGTCTGGCTAAGATCACAGGAGGTCACAACAGTCCTAGCCATGAATGTAAGGTATTTAAAGAGGAGGAATTCGGTGTGGAAAAGCCGATGTAAAAGCTTGACAGCTTGATGCTTGACGGCACTTCCTATGCACTATAGCGACGTACTTTAAAAAACCTAAGTGCTAGAAAAAGGATAAGAAGGCCGCCACGTATACTTTTAGAATAGGAACTTATAGGAATTACCTTACGTCAGTAGATAAAGTATATTAACTGGAAAATGTTGCTGTGTTGGTTACTGTCTTAAAGCCGGAACCACGTTTTGTTTATTCTGCTACCCCGTAAATACAGTGTACCATCAATACTGCACTACGTTAAACTGTGGTGAAATACTTGCTACTGCGCTTCTTGGTCGCGGTCAGCCAAGATGGCTCCCCAAAAAAAATTGTGCCCCTTTGCACTGTATGTAAGGAACAGTGATATATGCTTACCACTGTATATCCTCAGTGTGTCCAGTATAATGCCGCTGCGCCTCCTCGTCGCGGTCGTACATGATGGCGACGGCTGCCACGTAGTACAAGAGCTCCCCAGTTGGCAACACCCATAGGTTGCGTCGGCAGTCGGAGCCTCGGTATCCGTACCTATAAGTGGTTTACTGATTGCGATATTTCATTGTGCAGGTTTTATTAGTGATAAGTTCTGTAGTTATTAGAAAAGGCACTGGTTTTTAGTATTTATTGCAGCGATGCTTAATGCATATCTTCAATGAAGAATCGTTATTTAAATTTATGACAACCTTGTTGGCTGTCAGGGGCAGAAACCTCGAAATTCGAACCAGCGGCAATCTACAGAATTCGATCAGTCAACAGCTGGCTATGATGTCCTACAGTTAGTAATTACGGTGCTTTTTCCCTTTTGCCCACTAGTGTCAAATTCAGGTGGCATATCGTGGTCACGCATTTATCGTTTGCCGTACTACGCGTTACTTTCGGCCTTGCATACTTGTTAGAACGTGAAGGTATCGAGGACAAGTGACGAGGCGTGGTACCGGTACCATTATAAGATTTATAAGCCTACAGACTTCATCGCAGAACATGCGACAGTTGCAACCAACCAGACTAACCCTAAGGGGACTGGTTGGTTTCCAAAGGGGACTAAGACTATACACTATACAAACTGACTTACACCCATTCTAGTGCCAGCTTCTTCTCTGGAGGTGTATTATCGATGGGCGCGTGGTGGATAGGCGGGTAGAAAGTGCGCCGCAGACCGCGGATGGTCACGCGAATCGGTTCCTCCTTCAGGACTTCCAGTAGAGTATAATCTAGACAACATGTTCAATATTGTAACAACAGACCAGGGGTATCAAATTATAAGTTACGTAGGAATATTAATTGCAGACTCATGTGCCAACTGATGTGGAAAACAAAACACTGCAACAAAAATTACAACTTAGATCTCTTATTTGCCAGGACATATTCTGATCGAAACAGCAATGATGATTGTCTTGTGCAAACTTGTCCCGTTTTCATTCTGTTGTTAACTTAGGTACTCGTATTTGTGACAAATTATAAATAAATATCAGGAATCGACATGATACCATAATATCCTCATCTCATCTCCTGTTAATGGCAGAAGTTTTTATTAGGTCAAGCTCGGGTACTTAGAGACAAGTCTCTCTTTTTAATCGGCACGTACAAGCACAAGGAGGAGAAGCACGTAAACGCAGAAGTAGGAGACAACTATGAAACTTATTCCAGTTCTGCTGGCAGACCAAAGCGGAAATAAATTCCAGAAGGGTTGCAGAAGAATTCCATGGAATAAATTAAATATCAAGGTTCCTCGATTATTGGAGTTGTTGCCATTTTTCTCTTGGCATTTACTTACCCGAGTTGCGAACAATCTCGCCTTCAGGCGCGTACAGCACCCTCGGTCGGCTTTTGCTGCGCGCGCGCCGCCCGCGCACAGACACTTCCTCTGCGGCCGGTGCTGCGGCCACGTTGCCGCGTGATCGAGATCTACAAAAAGATGAAAAAATACAATTGCCTTGAGGACAAGAATTTTATCCCTTTTTGTTTTTTGTCACATCACTGTAAAATCGTATACCAGTTTCTGGTTTGAACCTCCTAAAATCACGCGTCCTTTTAAATGATTTTACTTAAGGTAAAGGCGCCTAATACCGTGGGTGCCAAATTTGGCACCTATCACCGTGTTATTTCGTATAACGCATTTTAAAAGTAGACCAATCAACTATCTTCAAAATAATTCTTTCATGCATAAAGCTTATTCCATTGGCTAACGGACCTTATAGCGCTAGTGTGCGTGAGTGAAACAAAGGGCGCACAATTCGTCAGTAACCGCGACAGCAGCACTGGACGAGGACGTGTCATACAAACGCGTGGCGCCACAAGTGAGTATACTCGAACTTTATCAACCATTTACTTCATAACCGATGCAATTTTAGTAATGCTGTGGGTTTTATACGATTAATCATAGTTTTTTTTCACATTTTGTGAGTGACGTTTTGATATATTCGGCCTGGAAATACGTTTAAATTAAAAAACAAAATACAGCGGTGATAGGCGTCGATATTTTCGTGAATTTTAATTCCGCGGTATACCACGGCAATAGTTAAAAACGTAGTTTTGCTTTTTCTTGCATTATTTTTGTTACGTGTCATCGTAGATGTATTATAATAAAGTAAAATGAATCTTGATCTATTGACTATATAAAAAAACTATTTCCGCGATATGAAAAGTACTCTGCAAACCCTTAATTTTTAGTAAAAACTTCAGTACTGATTTTGTCGTTTCTATAGTAACCCATATTTGGTCATGTTGTTTAAACATTGAGTTTTTGAACTGTTTTTACATACCAGTTATGTGATTTTGATTGTAAAGCAAGGTTATAATGTATATTTTTGATTTGCGCGGAATAAACAACTGCATCATGTTATTTTTGTTAATCGGCATTAGATTTTATAACACTCCAAATTAAGCCTATTACCGATGGTACAGTCGTCTAACCCTCGGTAATAGAATGTATGAGAATGTATTACCGAGTCATTCAAAATTTTGTGGGTCGGTAATTGGTTCCTAAAGAAGTATCTATTACCGTGTGACAGTTTAGTCTTCCATCGAAATAAATCACTTTTGGGGTACCGTAGGGACAACATTTTAATAGAATTAGGACCGTATGGTAAGGTCCCAATTTTATTAAAATGTTGTCCCTCTAAAAACTCTAGTTTAGCTACGATGTTTAATCGCATATGTAGTTGTCAAAAGTTGTTACGACAGACAGATATTTTACATTATAATAATACATTAAATACCTACGTATTTAATTTTTATTAATGTAACGAAACGATGCCATAAATTACTATACCATGTTATAACTGTGAACTACACATAAAGCATGTGACAAAAGACATTCGGTAATAAGTTGTCACTTGTTAGCCAAAGTGTCTGCAAGTGGAACACAAAAGAAAAAAGTTTAGTACATTTAAAGATAAATAAATAAATAAATCATGTTGGTTACGCGACGGCGCAGACTGTGTCGTTGTGGTAAAGACGTTTCAGTCTGCCAATGCATAGGGGACATGTTGACCCATATTCTCACCTAATATTTTTTCTGCATACTATTTCGTGTGCGTGTGGATTGAGTGAGCAACCTTCTAAAAAATAAAAATAAATGCTGTTCATTTAGTAAAAGTTCTAAAACAATTGTAAAACTAATCTCTGTATTTGTAAAACGATAAATAAAAAAGATACATTCTTCAACTTGTACTCACTCAGTTCTCACAAACTACCAACGAAAACAGTGAATATATTGATTTAACATATAATATTTATATACTAAGTTTTAGTAAAAGATATGCTTTCTTACCTTTATAAATTGTAGATTTCCTAGTGACGTATTTAAAATTTTACAAATAATTTCTTATGCTCACTCAATCCGCACACTTTCGAAAACCCGATTTTATATGAAAAAGCTGAAGATTTACACTGGTGTTATATGGTATAGTTTACTAAAAGTAATATGGGACTTTGTAAAATACAAAACGAACCACTAACGTGGCAGGTTTTTGGATAAAAAAAAATTGATGTATACCATATCAAAGCTTTTTATACTTATTTTGTTCCCCTTAAAAAAACTTAATTTTTATTAATAGTATACAGAACCCAATCCATTATTATTTCATTTAACCCTCGGTAATTAGTTCTATATTTTGAAGTGCGTTCCTAATACCGATGGTTGAAAAATGTTATTTTTTATACCCTCGGTAATATAATCTAATTTCGCGGTAATAGAGTCAGAGCAAGTCTTCTACACCGGTAATAGAAGATGCGCCTATTTTAGTTTCAATATTTTTTTTGTCATATATATTAATCGAAAATGAGTCAATACAGTTACGAATCTAAAAATTCAATAAACTTACTAAAATATAAAAAAAATTCCAGGTCGCTATGATGCCTAGTTATCCATAATTTGTTCAAGTGATTTGAAATACTGCGATTTACCGCGGTATTGGGCGGCTTTACCTTAATATGAATGTGTTGAGAAAATAATTTACGCTCGTCAAGAGTTCATACTACTTATGCTAAGATGAACAATACCATGAATAAAAATATAAATAAATAACTACTCTCTCACTCTTTAAGGGTTAAAACGACATAGTTACAAGTGTATAAATATAGAAGTGAAAGCAAACTACTATAGTTTAACAAACCAACATGAAAGATGACATAAATTACCTTCTCATAGGTGACTCGACTGGCAGCGGAGCGCTCACTCCAGGACTAAGAGCCGGTGCGACCATCACTGACCCCAGATAAAAGGTCTCCACATCGGCAAATTCGTTCCGAAGTTGGGAGAAACTTCTCACCTGTACAACAAAGAAATAAAACATTTTTGGAATAGTCCTGGATGAGCCAACACAAATCTAAAGGGATAGGAACTTCCTCCCGCGGACGGTCCGTCTGTGGAATGAGCTCCCTGCCGAGGTTTTCCCGTTGGACTACAGTATGGGGTTCTTCAAAAGAGGAGTGTGCAAGTTTTTTATTGGGTCGGCAACGCGCATGTGACACCCCTGGGGTTGCAGGTGCCCATAGGCTACGGTGACTGCTTTCCATCAGGCGGGCCGTATGCTTGTTTGCCACCGACGTGGTATAAAAAAAAAGGTAAAGGTTTGAGTAGGTATTCGAATATGCCTTGTAGTTGACACCTTTATGTTTTAGCTTAGCTCAAAGATGCGCTTCCATTTGGAGATCAAGAGTAAAGTATTGAGAAATCAGAGTACTCCGATGTCTACCATACAATCATGGAAATTGTTATGGGAATAGAATTTGGGGGTGAATCAAAATTTTTTTTGGCTACCTAACAGTTCAAGATCGTATGACTACGAACACGGAAGACGTTACCTCTTGCCCAGTGATTGTGTACATTCTCTTAGCTCCACTCATCTTCAGAACTTGTCCCAAGTCCTCCAGGACTTCTTCGAAGGGCTGCGTCGTCCGCAGGTTTAGCAAGACGCGGCACTGCAACAAGAAAAATCATAAGACGAACAAAATCTTCAGAGCTCTTGAGTCCTTGACGTAAACATCCAGAAATAATCACCAAATTAAAAATTTAAAAAACCGACTTCAACCGGTTTCTCCAAGATTCCCGATTTGTTTCCATCATTGGTTTCCTCAAATCCTACTTTCTGAATGCAAATTCTTGTAAATGAATGAAAATTACCAAAAGCGCCATACATGTACCTACAACATTTGAAGAGATCCCTCGATTTCTCCAGGATCCCATCATCAGACCCCAACTTGGTGCCAATGGGACCATCTCGGGGTAATACACGTTCGATCACAAAAAGAAATTTTAGAATCGGTTCACTATTCTCGGAGATATCAGGTAACATACATACAACAAAAAAAAAAAAAAAAAATTCAGTCGAATTGAGAACCTCCTCCTTTTTTTGAAGTCGGTTAAAAACACTTTTTTTGTTGACGTCTAGGGGAGAATACATTACGCATCGCAGCGTCCACATTGGACTGGAGGAACCCATTGAGGGTGGTATGTGAGACTCACCCCTGGATGCTTAGCCAAGTTGCCAATCGCTAGAGCTCAGTAGCGTATCGTAGTTTTCCCTCTCTGTCACTCTTTCATGATAGTGTGACAAAGACAGTTAGCTACCTTTCGCTTACGATTGACGATTAAGCGTTAGCAATTGGAACGTGGCTAAGTAACCTGCAAGGAAAAGAATAGAGAGTGTAAATACCCACTAAACTCCCCTGCGACGTTGCCTTCTCTTCCGTTATGTTCAGGGGGGGTACCATGATCTCTTAATTCAGTTTAAGTTCGGCTTGTCAGTTTTTGACAGTTTTGTATGTAACTGACACATTGCGATTCAGTTTAGCGCCTAAACTCTCGAAACGTCAGTAGTAGGTACGTTTTTGAAATCTCGAATGTTGCTAAAAGCCATATTTAACTACTCTATACGCGACTACACGCGGGCGTGGGTACCTATTATAGCCTTTTAAGGTAAATTAGGCCCATTTACAGTGTAGTTTACCTTTATCATGAGCACTTTCGTTACACGTGCCTTGTAAGCCCTTGCATTGAAGTATTAACAATATTAGCATAATGCAGTGTCAGAGTCATAAATATATATACACCTTTTCACCTTATATCAAGGGCACAAGGTGCAAAAGTAAATACATATTTATTGCATCTGACTTACCTACCGTACATAGGGTACGTTAGAATTTACAGGGTAACTTTTAACATGGGACGTTAGGGTTGCTGCTTTGTAATTTATTGAGAATAGGTACACGTAAATAATATTGTAAATCTATAATATCATCACCATATTGTTGAATGTTAAAAATGCAGAAACCGTTTTTTGTTCATTATTTCCAAAATGCCCGGAGTACTTATTTATCTGCGCTGTCATGCATTTTAATGAATTGAGTGGTGTTAGGTTAGGTTCAACTTCTATGAAATGACAGACTGTCATCAATGTTTTTTTTTATACCACGTCGGTGGCAAACAAGCATATGGCCCGCCTGATAGAAAGCAGTCATCGTAGCCTATGGGCACCTGCAACCCCAGGGGTGTCACTTGCGCGTTGCCGACCCAATAAGAACTTGTGCTTTACAGTAGAGCATGACATTCGTGCAGTCGAGTTCCTAAATATCTGTATTTTTTTTTACTTATTCCTTTAGTTTAAGGTGCAGAATTGTATACATATTCATAATCTCAGCAAAGCCCTTAGTGTATACGAATCATGAACATATTTCCTAGCACCGCGCACTTACGCGATTGAATCCGCGTGTTTCTCAAGGTCTCCAAGCCACTTATTAAAGCAGCCCGCGAAATAAATTGTGTTTACCGTGATTACAGACCACGATGGCGGATAAAACGAACCAACGGTTTGGAGCAATCAGCGTGACTGTTTCATTATTAGTTGATTTGATTTTAATTAAAGGTATGGAATCTTTCAGAGAAAGAGGTCAGGGTGTGTAATTGTGTAACGTAACTACTGAACACTTTCAAGAAAAGCAGACTTTTTGCAGGAGTATATCATAAGGAACATTTACGTTATTAAGGCATGAATCAATCGCCCCGTCAACTGCTCTTTACCTACTACAGCTAGGCTAATTTAAACTAAGAATTTTTTAAATTACCCACAACTTAAAATTTCGGGTTGGTAAAAACTGTGTGTCTTTTTTTAACACCGAATCTGGTTTCTTCAGCCTAGGGGTGCGCTGTGGAGTAAGACCTAGATGGTCAGCTGAATGAAGTGGTCCATATTATTGATGATGCGTATGACACGGCCGGAGGTGGGCTTGTCGCAGGCGCGTCGGACTCTGCCACCGACTGCTTACGGCCACTTTGGTTAAGCACGTGTAAGTCACCTGTATGGAGTGGTCCATATTATTGATGATGCGTATGACACGGCCGGAGGTAGGCTTGCCACCGCCTGGCGGAGGTGCGTCGGACTCTGCCACCGACTGCTTACGGCCACTTTGGTTAAGCACCTGTTTGTAAGTCACCTGTATGGAGTGGTCCATATTATTGATGATGCGTATGACACGGCGGGAGGTGGGCTTGCCGCCGACAGGCGGAGGCGCGTCGGACTCTGCCACCGACTGCTTACGGCCATTGTGGTTATTTAAGGACGTGTAAGTCACCTGTATGGAGTGGTCCATACCATATTATTGATGATGCGTATGACACGGCCGGAGGTAGGCTTGCCACCGCCTGGCGGAGGCGCGTCGGACTCTGCCACCGACTGCTTACGGTCACTGTGGTTATTTAAGGACGTGTAAGTCACCTGTATGGAGTGGTCCATATTATTGATGATGCGTATGACACGGCCAGAGGTGGGCTTGCCACCGCCTGGCGGGGGCGCATCGGACTCTGCGACCGACTGCTTGCGGGTGCCGGCACGCGACCACCCGCTTGGGGCCGCTGCGGTGGCCGTCCCGCCGTACCACATGCCGTTCTTTTTGCCGTAACTTGCTGCCTGTTGGGTGAAGATTTCATTAGTGTATCTTTAATTATTTAGAATTTTATAGATTATTAAGTTTAGTCCTATTTGACATGCAAGAGCTTGAAAGATACAGTACATTGCTGATACTTAAATTACACAATTCAAACGATCGGCATCGATCAAATACATATAGTAGGAAAACGTCAACTGAGTCCTATTATTTTTATAAATTACCAACTTTTTATTTTACGAAAAGGATACACGTTCCCTTGCATGCTCTCTGTGCTAATATAACTGTTATTTTATTGGGTACTTGAAGAAATAATAATTCGTAAATCACAAATTATTATTTCTGAAATGGGCGATTAACTACTGGCATTGAAATTAAATTAGAGTACTTAATATTTCAACTAAAGGACAAATGAAAGACTGTTAGCACAATTCTTTCAACCTTGCCGATTTAAATGAAATGAAACCACTTAATAATTAATCGCAAAGTTGCAAAATTAGGCAATCTTGGAGCAAAAAACGTCAACATTTAGCAATTGATGATTCACATGTAACTTGCAAACTAATACAGAAATAAAACAATGTTTACCACCATTCCGAATTCTCGGCTTAGGTAGGTATACTATGTATATTAAAGACCATAAAACAATCAGAATAAATGACCACCGTGTAACAAAATGCCATTAAGTAAGTACTCGTAATGCACAATTTCCCGGCACCAGCAATTTGCTAAACTGAGTGGCCGATTGTTTCCGAGGGGTGTGGAGCGGACCCTGACCTGGTTACGTTTGATAAATGCGGGGCGATCGCCGAATTCATGTGCATACAAAAGATTGCAGCACGCTTACACGGTATAGGTATGTTGGTGTACCCACCTATGTGTTTAGCAATGTACAAGTTGCAGAACATTCCCAAAATAACTAAAAAGTTCAGGAGAAATTTTTCATGCAATAGGCCTTTGAGAACTTTTTTGTAAGATTAGGATTATTTATTATAATTATTACGCTATGTTATTAACAATTGACGATCTTACATTTGAAGTTTAAGTTACTTACATACTGGCCACTATATAAATTTATCTGCCATAGAAATTGACCCAAAGGGTCGTTAAAAAAGTCGTTCAAAATATTTTTTGTTTTGAAGAACTTACGTACGCCTTGATATTTTAAGATTTTCACCGCGATAATTTACAAATGAATTATTACAAACGAACAATGTTTACACCTAACTGCTCTAACTAGTAGGTATCTACTATCTACTTATTGAATTAACTTACGGAGGAACTTAAAGCATTTTAAGCCTATTTTGCTGTCAAAATGTGCTTGATTTCAATGGTTTAATTTAAGTGTACGACAAGATTAAAATAAAACCACTATAATAATATTGGTTACGTATCTAACTATAAGATATTCATATAATTAAAAATTTTACATGGCATAAATTGGTCAAAAATAATAAAATAACTTTAGGATGTCAATTAATTAATTTACAGTTTACATTAAAAACACAACGGAATACTATTCGATTTAGTTTTGTACCATAATCGGGAGTTTATTACTTTAGGACTATAGTTAGGGCTGCCAACAGTCCCGCTATATGCGGGACGTCCCGTTTCTGGGGGCCTAAAGTATGCGTCCCGCAAAGAGTTCGTGCGGGACGCCGATTGTCCCGCTTAGGCAATACTAATCTGGAAATGCTAAAATAAAAATATGAATACTTAACGTATTCAAATGGAGGACTTAGTGTGATCATATTTAATTTTTATTTTTTTATTAATGTTTGATATGTAAATTATGAGTATAAACTGTAAAACTGTGTATATGCCTACTTATACTGAAATAAATGATATTCTATTCTATTTAAGTAACATTGGAGTTATTTAAAAAAATAGGCGAAAATGACCACCTCCGTTCTCGGAAGCTACAGGCTAAATATTTGGCAAATTTTACAGAAAATAGTTCCTTACGTATTGTAGACGGTTTTTATCCTTTAATACACTTTCTCATGCGTCCGGCATTTTATAGCCAAGTACCGCAATTTATTCGCTAATGTACCGCATATTTGTGATATTTGGTTGGCAGCCCTAACTATAGTCCACTGGTTTTACAGTTCTGACTTAAATTTTAATTTGCGGATCCTGAAGTATTTCACTCTGTAATTTGTTTACAGCCACTTACTTATAGGTACACCTAAAACGAATGTAGAAATATTGGAGAATTCTTCGCGTTCATGATGGAATGCCGGACTGTTTCGATCCGGTGTTTTTTCGCGTTTTCTGTATTAAGTATGCGAATAGCAATGCATTAACCTACTTTACATCATTGGGGGCCGGTGGCCATTTTATTGTTTAACGCTAGTAATATGCATAAGAATTTTAATTTGAATGTTAGAATTCTTAGCTGTATAAATTATTCGGTTCCTTCTGAATGTAATTGATTTTTAATTTCAGAAACCGTAAGTAGGGAATTAATATAATTATCTAAAACTATAACATAAAAATATAATTATGGTTTTATTACTCTTTAAGTTAGTTATGCAGAGTTGGTCTAATTCTTTGCCAACAAAATAAATAAAATGTTGAAGCTTATGAAGCAATTATTATAGCTATGGATAAACAATTAATGCCACGAAGATTAAGATGTTATATTATGGTTCATTTTTTTTTATACCACGTCGGTGGCAAACAAGCATACGGCCCGCCTGATGGAAAGCAGTCACCGTAACCTATGGGCGCCTGCAACCTTAGGGTGTCACATGCGCGTTGCCGACCCAATAAAAATAACGTTGGCACAACAAAGTGGCTCCACTCATATATTATAATTACATACACTACATTAAATGTTTCTAAATTATGAGAAGCCTAGAAACCTCAAAACGATTCTCAAAATAGCTGTGACCTACACGTGATTGAGTTCTTAAATATTATGTACTTGTGTAAATATTTGTCCAAGGTCAAATTTTGTATATTTATTAATTTTGTATATTATTATAATTTCATAATGTCCCACTTGTAGGCAAAGACGTTTGTTTAGGCCTGCCGGTGCGATATTTTTACCCTTTCGCCCCAGTTTTGAGCTACATCCTGGTCAGTTACTTTTTAAAAATGAGAGACGTCCGAGTTTCCCCAGCGAGTGTATTTATTTATTTATTTTATTTATTAGACACACCAAACAGACAACATTCAATACATGTACAAACAATAATAACAAAGATCAGACAGGTATTCAGATAAAATGTTACCCAAAACAAGTGTGTTCAGCATGATTAAAAAGAGAGAATAAAAACATCCCGAAACAAAAGTAACTTAAATTTAAAAAAAAAAAATACATATAACTTTTCTAGATAAGAAAAATAGCAGACAAAAAAGAAAAAAAAAAGGTACATGCAAAGATTCTATTGGAATACGAAGTATTGAACAAGGGAGAGAACCCGGGTGATAAGAGTAAGAGTAAAGGTGAATTAATAATTATTGTTTGAAATTATCTCATTTCATGTAGTTATTATTTATTTATTTATTTATTTAGTATTTATTTGTATACATTTTAGTCAGTGATTTGGGTTCTTACCCACATAATCTTTTATCACTGTATATAAGGTTTATTTTATATTCACCGGTCAAATTTTAGAGGGTTAATTCTGAGGACACAGATTTTTTTCTCGAATTAGATGTCGGTCCCATACTAAAAGTTCATCAATATGACCTCAGAATTAAGCCCCTTTAGTTTGGCCGGTGAATAAAAAATCACCGTGTAAACACAGGGATAATCTTTTATTTATTTAAATTCAATTGTCAATTAAAATTGAATTAATCATGTAACAAAATATATAACGATAATAACATGATATAAATTTGATTAAACCCAAACGACAGAAAACAATTTGGACACTCTTCCTAAGAAATGAATGCTATACACTAACCATAACACTGATCCTCAAATCCTCGGCACTTTTCGCGTAATACCGAATCCTGATTCGCGATATATTGCCACGGGCGGCCGCCGCCCTGCCACCAACACAACTGTAACCCAAACACTTCGACAGTCCTTGGCAGGTGGTACTGACCGTCTGCCAAGGACACCGCGGTGCGTGCCAAGCTTGACCTTGCGAATACTGATAGGTTTATGAAGGGTTCAAGTGGGGCTGCTTAGTCAGTCGACATACGTAGGACTACACAATTGCGTTTTTTTGTCTTTCCTACCATGAGACTATTTCATTGACAAATAATTATTTTCCTAACTAGTGCGGAAAAGTAAACTTTGCGTGCTTAATTTTCTCTTTTTAGGGCACTTGTTATGAAAGTCGTTTGATACACGTGTAAAAACTTCTTTTTAACTCGGGTGATTGTCGCCCTCGTGTGCACAAGATGTTGCACTTGTATCGAAATGTACTATTACATTTTAAATCACCTTACTCTTTTACATTTACAGTATGTGACACACTTGCATAAGATAAGAGAGGAAGGTGTAAACATTTTATTTGTAACATTTTACTGACAGACCTAGGTTGCTGAATTCTGGGTAGAAAAAAAGTACGCATGTTTTAATGTACTTACTATGTAAATATACAATGATACCTATCTCGTTGTCCTACAAGGAATCGAGGTTTGTATAAGTTGCAAAAATATTTATAATTAATGATAAATAAAACTTACGTATTCACTTCTGCAGGTGGTGAAAGTAGCTGTTTGGCTGGCCGCACACGTGTCGTGAAAATTGCTGCATAACTAGTGGACTGCGGGGAGTTAATACAGCGAAAATTTGAACATTTTGTCGTTTAACAGCTTGCTCCCTGACCACTGGCACACCTTATGTCCTTCCCATAAGGTTCACAATTAGTCAACTACGTCAACGATGGTAATTGGGGTATCGCTGTACTTACAAGCGGATTTTATTCGTTAGGGAGGTGATTTTGTTCCGAAATGCAATGTTTAAGCTGAGGTTTTACATGGCTTGTAATTTAGACGAAGTTTAGCTGAAACCATTTTAACCCATTAGCACTTACCGGTGCCGTAATATGGGTCATAAC
This sequence comes from Thaumatotibia leucotreta, assembly GCA_025490895.1. Taxonomy (NCBI): domain Eukaryota; kingdom Metazoa; phylum Arthropoda; class Insecta; order Lepidoptera; family Tortricidae; genus Thaumatotibia; species Thaumatotibia leucotreta. The sequence continues at coordinate 16,127 of JALPQI010000822.1, read as the reverse complement.
ATAATTTGTATTGCACAGGTATTTGGTCGATCCAAATAGACTTCAAGAACATTTAAAAAAATTTGCGATTCGAGTCTGGAAGAATTCAGGATCTCATAGGAGTAATGGGTTAACAATAGAAAGTGGGAGGACAGAAAATAGATGTTTAAACATGGTCAAGCAATAAGATTAATACAGAAATAAGTACCTACCTACGTTTTAAATAACGAAATTAATATTTCCAGGTTATTCCCACTTGTGGTTATACGTAGTACTTATGCATATTTTTTTTACTTAGATATATTTACCATTGATACCTTGCGGGAGTTTTGGTGGACCCCTACTAGGTACATTATTTCAAAAATTCACCACGAAAACAGTTTTTTTACGAATGCATTAGCTATAATCTATGTTGCAAGGAATTTTAGTTGGCTACTTCTACGAATATACTCGTATGTAGGTACCTATATAAGAATACCTCTAACTTGTACCACTATTTTGTCACGAATTTTATTACCTACGTCCGGTGCCCTACATGTTATCAGCGGAATTTTAAACGTTCCCAACTTGGTATTTCACAAAAAACTACTTTCTACAGCTGGTGAAAATAAAGGAAACCTTCTTTGTTTTCGGTCATTCCTTCGTGAACCATTAACAACCCTGTACCTTACCCCATTACCTTATCTACTCAACGCACTACTCCACACGCAAAACTTTGAATATTTATAAGAAAAACATTAGATTATGTAATATTCCGTATAAATTACACTTACATTCGACGTCCTTTTGTTCACGTTAATTACAAGATATTTCGCGTATAGTAAAATTGTGTGTATACTCAGGAAAAAAAATACCGCTGTTCGACTTTATTATTTACATGTTAAGGTCCAAAAGTATAACCAAGCTCTCGGTTTACTCTACGTAAATATGCATGCGATTTAGAATCTTATTCCCTAAATATAAGGTAGTTTAGATATGTTGAACCGTGACAGCCTTGAGAAATGAATGGTGCGGCATGTGGTAAGTAACTGTCCGGAAGGATTAGGAGTCTAGATAAGGCCACGTCCTGTAAATACAGAACTTATTAACTGGCTGTGGTAATAGGAACTAAGTTAGTGCAAAAGCTTAGTTTTAGTAACTAGTTAGCTTTGCTTTAAAGGATGGAGAAATGATTTCTAAGAATGAACTTTTGATAGTTATAGATTAATCCTTATTAATATGAGGGTAAGACTCACCATAGTTTACGATAGTCTTAACGTCATTTCTAAACTGTCAAATTCTTAGAAATCGGGAACTATAGCCTAGTACCTACTATGAATATTCCGTAACAGTTCGATAAAATTATTCAACTCTTAAGCCCATGCAACCCATCCAAAAAAGCTTATTAATTGTAACAATTTCTACTTATTCATAGTAGATTTAATAATGATTGAGCCGGTCTGCTGATAAAAAAAATACTTACAGGAAGGACGCTAATACTCCCTTGTGAGCTAATCGCGGCGCGAAGCTGCGAAGCGAACGCGAGTGTGGAGTTAATTCGACAGTGTTCTCGCGTACCGTACCTAAGCTCACTCTCACGTTTTCGCACCGCATTCGCGTGCCCAGTACACATTATTCCAGTAGCATTCCAGTCCCGCATTCCAATCCAGTGCTGGAATGCTACTGAAATAATGTGAACCGACACTGGAATGCACTGAAATGGATATGAGCATTCCAGTCCAGTGACTGGAAAGACCGTCAACTTTTCATTCCAGATCACCAATCCAGCGGCACTGGAATAATGTAGACAGCTATTCCAGTTCCAAACCAGTGCTAGATTGAACGCTTCACAGTGAATACGATATATATATGGGGACTTCATCCAGATACTTTTAAAAGACTGGAGTAATGTAAACGATATGCTCCAGTCTGGACTGGATTAGATCGCTGGATTACTGGACTGGAATAATGTGAACCGGGCATACGGGTGGGAGACGGCCTGAAGGTACTGGCAGTGACACTACGACGAACGCGTCCTCTTCACTATCATGTCCCCTTTGTGTCTTGTGTTCGACAGCAACTCGCAGCTACTCGAAATTTTTCGATTGTATTGATTTAAACGAGACGTGTGGCTGCCAGTTGCCGTCAAACAGGATATATATATGCTAGCCCCCATGCAGTCCGTCAGCCAACGGCATCTACTCTCTCTCGATTGATTGAAATTCACATACACTTTTAGTTAAAATTATTGATATTCATTAGTATTTATAACATAAAAAACATATAGTTACGTTAGTGTATCACGATATAATGTCAAAGACAACAAATGCTATTGAAAGAGAAATCCAGTGCCAGTAGGTAGAGAACGAAACTTTTTTTTCGTTTTCTACTGGCACCTGCACGCTTATTAGCACATGATTTGTGCGACTGTATGTCGCTGCGAGATAGATTTCCTGTCTTTTACTAGCTCTACTAATAAAAGAGAGACATAGTCTATCTCGCGCGGCGACATATTGTGGCATCAATCATGTGCTAAGCTTACTGGCATCAGTAAGAGTTGATTGTTTAGTGGATCTACTTACAGGAGGTTCTGGCACGGAGACTGGCAGTGACACTACGACGAACGCGTCCTCGTCACTATCCAGCATGGAATCCGCCAGCCACCGGAATCTGCTCGGGGCCCACACTTTGATATTCTTTTATTTGCGTCGTTGTATTCGTTTAAAAAGAAAAACGTTCTTAAATATTAAATTATGGTAAATGTTCATGTTCGCAAATATTGTTACAGAATTCTTTGAAAATATACTTAATACAATTTTCAAAAAATCTAGTTTCAACACATTGATTAAAACAACGGCATGTTTACCAAATCCCAGGTAACAAATTAGGGAGTGATCAGGACTATAGAATTAGCTGTCAATTAAATATATACATTTTTAGCCATAGTTGCTGATTTTTTATCGATATGACGTGAATTTTTTCTATGTTGATGACGATGATGTATCCGAAGACGTGGTTATTTTACGCGGTAGTCTCTCAGCACTATACCGATTATTTTGGCGGTTTTTGGAGAAACCTCTATCTCCAACAGTGTACGTCTTTGATAAATGCATGACGTCATCCACAATACTAACCCGTAAACCAGTGCAAATGATGGCCCATTAAATGTCACTCGCGTTCACAGCCCAGCCAAGTTCAAGTACCTGCCGCTATCTCGGCATGCCGCTTAGCATATGCCGGCGTGACGTACTTCCCCTGCTAGGGGCATTAGCATATGCTTAAGGCATGACCGAACGGTTCACAGTTCTTGTTTGTGATTTTCAAGTGTTGAGGCCTCTTGATTCTAACCGTTTGACCGCCTCGGCGCTCAATAATGATTAGGACAGTTCGTAAAATGAGTGGATTTCAAATGGGCAGGAGCTTTGTTTCTGGGATGTACCAATATTACTAGAAAATGTAGATATTGGTCATGGTAGCCTGGTATGGTCTTGGTGGCAACAGGCCTTCTTGATTGTAAGTATCAATTGTAGCGTATGAAAGCTTACGACTTCGATCACATTTACGACCATCGCACTCATCAGGTGTAAACCTGCAAGTTATTGCAGAAAGTTTTCATACAAACTTTCTTGAATAGGTATAAATAAAGTGATGCAGATATTTGCCACTCACTCAATTCATAGTTGCGTCTATAAACTTGTACCAATAACTTGCAAGTATAAACTCAGTTCTAAGCTTTGTTGCGAGTAGGTTCGTAGGCAGGTAAAACCATCATGCAACACGTTAATTTTTCAGGTATTTTTGACGTAAAAACCTACTATGGGTTTCTACGGGTAGTAGTAGGTGAGATATTTTCTTTAACACTATAGTATCTTATACATATAACATAACCACTGTTAGCTTACTTTATTTCACCAGTTTTAATCCGCAAATAGAGTACTGTATCAATTGCTTCACGTCCTTGAACATGTTCGAGAATTAAGTATTCAAAATACATAGGCCAGTGCCAAGTACATTAGCATATTACAATTCCCACAAAAATTGGAATAAATTTACATACCCTTTTCGAATCGATAATAAAATACTGTATCCTGACCCACATACGAAAGCCTTGAACACATTGTTGTACTGAAATTACTAAACTGTTCCACGACTCATAAACTTATGCAAAACCGTTTTTTGTAAGAATGTGTATGTAGGTATATATGAGAAAGAGTAATTGCAAATTAATTGTAAGTGGGACGCGGCGTTTCTTTAGCTGTCGGCGGTTACCATGCGATGTTGTCACGTATGTAATGTATATGATTAATTATTCTGAACCCGAGTAGGTATATACAATGTATATTGTACATATGCTTGTGAGCGATTGCTAATGAGTTAAGAATTAAATTAAGTTATGTTAAACATTTTGATAAAAGATAGATGATGGGCAGCAGCGTCATCATAGTGGATACATTACTGCGATCGCCAATCCGCTTGCCCAGCGTGGCGATTATGGGCATTTACCTCCTAATGCGTCTCTACGCATAGTTAATAGGAGAGGCCTACGTCCAGCAGTGGACTATCATAGGCTGAGGTGGTAATGATGTATGAGATTTTTTATCTTATTCCAATAAAATAAGGTTTGAAATGATGTAGCTATATTCATTTACAAACGTGAATGTATTTAACCAGATTTAGGTGCCATGTCGCTGTGATATAATGATTAATTAATAATTTAGCTCAAATGCCAGAAACTTGATATACATACATATGTATACAGTAAAAGTACATAATCAAGGTAATGTTGAGAGCCTGTTGGCGAATTCATTCGGTAAATATACTGATACTGATAAAAGTGATAAACTAACATTCTAAATTGTAATCGTCAAGATGGAAAAAGATAATATATACCTCATATACATACATTTTAATTTTTTTTCCAAATACTCAATAAATCTTATTATTAACTGGGTATAGTTGGGGTGTCCAAACTTAAAAAAAAACACGGATCCTATATGTATGAAATACTAGTGTAGATAAATTTCTAAGTCGTGTTCTAAGTTACCCACAGTAATTTACTATAAAAAGCATAGGTAATATTATTAATAACTATTGCAAAACTCTTGCCATTATGTTGTCGTAGAACGTCTACGATGTGCTACGAGAATTAGCTCTACGGTGACACAACACGTAGCACTAAAACAGTAGTTTATTTCGGCAATATAACCATGAAGTTATGTGAAGTATAACACGGGATGGCATATTAAAACGGCTAATTCATGTTAATATAACACTGGCATGAACGGTATAATCTCGAGCAATCTCAGGTAAAACATGAATATACTTTGGGTATGTACAAAACTAATGAATGTCGGGTTAAGCTCATTCCCCTAACATGTACCTACATATATGCAAGCTATTCTATTAGATATGAATTTATGAAAATGATTATTTTAGAGCATAGATACAGTAGCGATCATAAGTATTTTGACAACAACAAAAGTTTGGCTATTGCACAAGGTGGATAAGTTTTTCCAAATTAGTTTATGCCGTGGTTATTAAGGGCTTATAACCTCTTAGAAAAACACAAAAAGGTTAGCTCCTTGAACTATATTAAGGACCTGGCCATAAAAACGTACATCTTGTTGGTTCAAAAATATTTTGACACCATTCCTTTATTCAGATTTTTGAGAATAGCCTTACGGGATGAAAATATTTTCTGAATAAATTAAGGCCTAGACTTTATACAACATGCCGAAATGTAAAGAATATTCAAACGATTTAAAACAAGCCGTTGCAACTGCACTCAAAAAAGGCAAGTCGCAGGTTGAAGTTTCGCGAACTTTTCATATATCACGGCAACTTGTTAGTGTCTGGAATAAGCAATTCAAGGATCGAAAAGGCGTCAATAATAAGCCTAGAAGCAGTCGTCTTCGAAAAACCACGTCGAAAATTGATCATGTAATAAAAAAACTGTCCGTAGAAGATCCGCGGAAAACTGCAGTCACAATCAAGGACGAGCTGAAAGACAATTACAACGTAAATATTCATGTATCTACTGTCAAACGACGCCTAACGGAGCAAGGGCTTCATGGTCGACGCCCATCTAAAAAGCCACTTATATCGGCAAAAAACAAGAAGGAGCGATTAGCGTTTGCACTACGACACAAATCGTGGATAAGTACTGAGTGGTCCAAAATTCTATGGAGCGACGAGAGTAAGTTCAATTTAATGTCGTCGGATGGAATAAAGTATGTACGTCGTCCACATAATAAAATACACGATGTGCGATACCAAGTACCCACAGTCAAGCATGGTGGCGGCAAAGAATATGTAAAGGGGCGGTAACGTAATGGTTTGGGGATGTTTTTCTCGTCACGGACTCGGACCTCTCGTTCGAATAGTTGGCATTATGGATCGATTTGTGTATGAAAATATACTTCATACACACATGATACCTTATGCCAAAGAAAATATGCTACCTCGATGGGTTTTTCAACAGGATAACGACCCTAAGCATAAATCAAACCATATCAAGGCGGTTTTAAAACGTAACAAAGTCAAGGTTTTCGAGTGACCGAGTCAAAATGCTGATCTTAATCCAATCGAGCACCTATGGGAAGAGCTGGATCGCAGAGTGAGACAGAGAAAGTATTCCAACAAGGAAGATTGTTTTCAAGCACAGAAGTCAGAGTGGGCAAGAATACCATATGAACGTATACAGAAGTTAGTGGACTCCATGCCGACTCGATGTGCTGCTGTTGAAAAGTCCAAAGGATACGCAACCAAATATTAAGCAAATGTTCAAATGTTGACCTTCTTACAAGTCCGGTAAAATATTTTTATTCAAATGTCAAAATACTTTTTCCCCTCACTAGCTCGTAAAGTGCTCGTTTATCCTTTAATACGAACGTGTAAAAACGCATATTATTCACTTGTGTGGCAAAGTAATGATCTTGGTTTTGGAATAACAAAACGTAAAATGCTCATGGAAATTTTTCCATATTAATGATAATTAAATAATTTGTTTGAGAATTTAGTGTAAAATACAAACCTTTATATAATATGATGATTTTAACTTATAAATCCTAAAATTCCATAAGTAACAATTGTTTTAGTGAATGATGATAAGATGACTAGATGCAATCACAAAACGCAGAAAATGTCAACGTCAACATTGTCAAAGAATATTATAGGTTATAATCTTTATTTACCGACTCGAACACGCATAAAAATAGTGAACTAAACAACTTTCAGGATGTTCTGTTATAATTTTGTAAAAATAATGAATGAGAATGATTTAATAATGCATTGGCGTTGGTGTGCAACTACAGGAATGTGTTAAAATCGTGCTGCGTTTACTTTTTCGTGGTAAGTTTACTGCGACAAAATCTTGCATTAAATACATGATGCATTTGGAAAATTACTATCACTAACCCGATGATGATTGTAATGTGAACAAATAATTACCTTTTTTGAGTTTCCTCGCTATAGTGAGGGGAAAAGTTTTGTGTTACACACGGGTGCAAATGTATTTTACTTCTCGTATGTTAAAACACTCGCTGCTCAGGATTCTATTTTAGAACCACTCGCTTCGCTCGTGGTTCAACTATAGAATCCTTTCGCTTGCTCGTGTTTCAATTTCATACTCGCGGGTAAAATACAACTTTGCACCCTTGTATAACAAATAACTATTGATCGTCCTAAAGTGTATTTTTTATGATTTTCTTTTCAGTTTGTAGTTTGTTTTTAGATATCTCAGTGGGAACGTAAGAAGGATATGGTTAGAAAATGTAATTACCAAATTATTATTAAATATTAACTCAATTCACAAAAATACTACATTATTTTCATTTGTCAAAATACTTTTGATCGCTACTGTATACTACAGGGTGGTCCAAACCTTGACGTCAAAAAATTTTTTTTAGGTTCCCTACGTCATGGGCTATCAGAATATACCCCATGTATGTTAGCCGATTTTTTGTAGTTTTCGAGTTATGAATTTTTGAAAAAATTTTTTTGAGAAATTCTGGAATGAAGAAATTTATTGTTAAAAAAAAACTATTGGGTTTTTTTAATATTTTCTTTTTGTAAAAGTATTACTACAAATAAAGCGACGACTGACAAAAAAATTAGCGTCCTCACTTTGATACAAGTAGGATAAAAAATACCAAATTCAAAATTTTACGTTAAAAATGCATCAAAATAGCATTAATGTACGTAAATAAAAAAAATAAAACATATCCCAAGGATTTTTGGTAATGTAAACACTGTCAAATAAACTTAAAAAAGCTTAAAATTTTAAAGTAGTAAAAAATGACTTGAATAACTACACAAATTGAGTTTTCGTGGTATTTTCTGTCTTTGTTTATTGATAAGAACAACAAAAGAGACGAAATTTCACTTTATTTTTAAATTTAAAATTTAGAAGTTTTTTTTAAGTTCATTTGACCGACTACTCCGAAAAATCCTCATTATGAAGTATCACTTTTTTTTTGCTTTTACGAAGGTTTAAGGTCTAGGGAGTCTTTACATTACCAAAAATCCTTGGGTTATGTTTTATTTTTTTTATTGACGTACATTAATGCCATTTTGATGCGTTTTTAGCGTAAAATTTTGAATTTTGTATTTTTTTATCCTACTTGTATCAAAGTCAGGACGCTATTTTTTTTGTCAGTAAATGCTTTATTTGTAGTAATACTTTTACAAAAAGAAACTAGTTAAAAAACCTAACAGTTTTTTTTTATTAATAATTTACTTCATTCCAGAATTTCTCAAAAAAAAATTTCCAAAAATTCATAACTCGAAAACTACAAAAATCGGCTAACATACATGGGGTATATTCTGATAGCTCATGACGTGAGGAATCTAAAAAAAAATTTTTGACGTCAAGGTTTGGACCACCCTGTATAAGTCGAAAAGATATTTGAATCGATATCATAGTTATGATGCGTGTAAGTACGGTGATAGTACCTTCAAGTATTTACCTAACTCTGATCTCAATTAAAACCAATATTTATAAAATTTTATGAATATTATTATTTGACGGCAATAAGAATACATTTGTCACCACCCCAACTCCTCCTGCGGGTGTCGTATGAGTCGACTAAGGGATTGAAGTGTCACTGGCCATTATTTCATAAGAGATTGATGATGGGCAGCAGCGTCATCAACATCATAGTGGACGCATTACTGCGATCGCCAATCCGCTTGCCCAGCGTGGCGATTATGAGTATTTACCTCCTAATGCGTCTATACGCATAGCTAATAGGAGAGGCCTACGTCCAGCCGTGGACTAACATAGGCTGATGATGATGAGAAAAGGAAAAATTGCACAGCTACCTAATTTCATTGAGATTCTAGACGCTATGGATTAGATGATGGAGAAAAACTTTCATAAACAAAGCAATAAATAAGATCACCCGATGATGACCACGCCACGGTACTACTTGTCTTATCACTATAAAAACTCCTTTTATTGGGTTTCAAGGAATCTAAACCATACATTTGAAGCAAAATGTTTCAGATTCCATAATTACATTTAATAGTACTCGTATGCTAATATGTCATGACCGTTCCGCTTTCTCAATCATTAAAACCACAAATTAGCGAACATGAACGCATTTACCATAACCGCAACGACAATTTTAAAAACACTTCACTTTTTGAGTCTTGTTTACATTTACGAGGGTTAGGCACGTCGTTGGTCTCAGACACCAAAACGGGTACTAGACCCTATTGCAACAAACAGCTGGTTAATTTGCAGTAGCAAAACAAAAGCGTCCACCGCCATTGCTGGCGTAACTACAAACACTGATAAGCTAGAAGCACTTCTATCTCAAGGCGCTAAGGTTTAGTAGAGTTTCACGAACAACTCCGCTTACGACGGTTGGATGTGGTAGACTACTCGAAATTTAATACAGCGGTGGAAGGCAGGGGTGGGGCCAAGGTCACTCTCTCCACGCAACCAAGCAACTAAACGTACCACTTTGTACGCGATATGTATCGGTCTCCGACGCACTGGCAATTATTGCTGGGTCCAGCACGCGACCCGATAACACCTAATTTGGGACTACGCATTATGTTAAAAGGCCAATTCGGACCTTGGGCCAGTTAATACTCGTAAACGCTCGGTCAGGATTGGGCGTCAAACGAAGCTTAATGAAATGAAGTCAATTATTTCTTGTATTTGTGTCAAAGTCGCGATATAAATAGTTGTTTTAGTATTTTACAACTTTTTATTTGTTCCATTTAATCCAGTACACGAAGTTCGGTGAATGTTAAAGCGACTATTGCGTAAAAAATATCTAGCGTGTTAATCTAAAAGATCTAAAACGTGCAGCGTTGATAAGGTTTGTAATTCTGTAAATAGTCGTAACTATTTTATTTATACAAAACCAATAAGCAAGTTAAATCTGACCTCAATCTAGCTTAGTATTTGCTTAAATTAACTGTTCTTAGTAATGCCAAGTAATACTATATTGCCTCGTTAGGATTGAGTCGCTAATTACGAATACTTATTACGTTTCTAGGCATAATTTTCTAAAAATAGAATCCATTATAATGTTAATGGCGTTATAGTTTTAAGAATTGTAGTTATTGTAAATTAACTACTTTTTTATGACAAATATGTTTTATTCGAAAATTAGTACATGTATTACTTAAACTTTAGACATGTCCACCGAAAAGACGATAATTTAAATCAGACGATGACCCTTTAACGCTGTGGGCTACCAGAACAATTCAACCAAAGGGTTCGTAATCTTATTTTTAAAATAATGGGTTTTAAATTAAAATAAAATCGACATTTCACAATATTACATTACATTACAGTAAATTAAAAAAAATAAGAATAAAGCTACATATAGGTAAAGCTAAGAAAGGCAAAACATATTAAAAATAAAAATAAGACTAAAATAATAAAAAAATATATTTAATTGAAAGTATTTAACAAAAAGTGAATTGGTTGGTAATAGGTTTAAAAATATTGAAAAATTCCTTTCTAGTTTAAATTATATTGCACTAATTTGATTTGTTATGTTTGCTTAAGTATGCTGCAGAAAGCCTACCTAATCTCGAAATAACGTCCTGTTTTTGGGTCTTTTCGCGGCGACAATAATTTGTAATCCGTAGCGGAATCATATTGATATTGTGTCAAAGTTCGAATTTGTGATAAGTAAAAGTATTAGATACGTTTCACATAATCTAAAAAAGCACAAATACATCACCGGCCCGGCAGCCTCGGACACCGTTACATTTAAAACTAACGTTCGCTGCAATCAGCAATTTATTGCTTGACCTAAATCCCTAATTTCGACAGCCGACGCTTTCGATGCATTGTGTACTCGTCTGGACGCTCGAAAAATGCATGCTTTCGAAGGTATTTAACATATTGCAGCGTTGAAAGTTGGATAACATCTTGTGGAAACTGTTTATGGCTGGTAAGTAGTACAATGATGTTTTGGCGGTTCAGCTTAATAAGGAATAATAAAATACTGGGCATTTGTTCGGACTTAGGTTTCGGGAACACTACAGTCATCTGAAGCTTGAAGCTTCCTTGCCACGTTTTAGATTTACGTTAGTAAGTATAGATTTCACTTTTTTGGAGAAACGTAAGCATATTGATTTATTTTATTGGATTTTCTTATTTGACACAGTTATTTTCTTTTTGTGATTAGTTTTTTATTATTACTTTACTTTCTTCCGGTTCCGATTCTTGCACAGTAGCAACAATTTTTCGAATAATCCTTCCGTGTTCATTATTTATTGTTTAACACGGCTTAATTTCTGAAAAATCGGAACGTAATAGCGTTCTGCGTTTTGGTCTTATCCTGAGGTTCTCAAATAGGAGCATCAAAATATGTCGAAATGGTTCCTGTAAGAATGGTACGGCATCGGCAGTGTTTGCTTCGCGCTGGACTTGGTGGGGCACTGCTGTGCCTCCCGATCACAAGTAACAAGCTTTTAAGAAATGCCCCTGTAGCCGTACCATGAGCTGGAACCGCGTTATTATCGCGGACTTACTATCTATCGCTCGTATTCACGTATTGGTGCGAGCGAACCGGATGGCGGCAGCCCATGGTACCTACAGTTATTAGTGAGATACGAATTACGTATATAATAAGGACGTAGTTACACGATAACGTTCCATACTGCCTGTAAGTCCTCGTTTATTGTTCGAATAGCCGTATCCAGATTTTTTGGTTCAAATGAGTGATACAATTGCGTATCATCTGCATGCACACCTATTGCAGAGATTAATGTTCTCAAATATGTCGGCAGTATAAAAAATGATCTCATAAATGCGATTCTATTTAGGTTCTGCGGCCCTACCACAAAAAACGATATTCGTAAATTTCGAGGATCTGTCTCTCTCACTCTAATGACGCCTTCGTTCGACTGACACAGAAAAATGCTCGAAATTTACGAATTTCGATTTCCGCGGTAGTGGGCCTGCTTGTCAGTTTTTGACAGCTATTCTATGGCACTGACCCATCGTGATTCAGATTAGGTCCTCAACGAATCGCATAAGAGATCGTGGTAACCCCCCAGGGGTAATTTGCGGCATGACTGGACTATGCGGCGCACCCACATAGTTGAAGATGCGGCTTAAGTGTATGAATTTCCGTACGACATCACTAATGTGCTCGTAGCTTTATGTGTACGTAATAGCAGAGATTGTAATAGTATCTAATAGCCCCGCAAGATAGAACTAAAGGTTATTTCTATTTTTAACCGACTTCAAAAAGGAGGAGGTTTACAATTCGACGAAATCTTTTTTTTTTTTTTATGTATGTTCCCCGATTGCTCGAAGACGCGTGGACCGATTTGGAAAATTCTTTTTTTGTTTGTAAGGGTATACCTTCTAGTTGGTCCCATTGTCGTGGGGTCCAGATCTGATGATGGGATCCTGGAGAAATCGAGGGGACTCTTCAAATATTGTAGGCACACATGACATTTTTCATTTATTTTCGAAAGCCTATCAAGTATTTGCGTCTAGTAATGAACGTCTTAAGTTGGTGAGCTGATGATGGAAGGTACAACTCCTTAGAGATTAGGAGTTGGGCAATAATTCTTTAAATATAACACGTTTCATGTTTTTTGGAAGCTATTCCAGTATTTGCCTTTAGGTGGTCATAGGCTCATGTTGGTGAGCTGATGATGGAAGGTACAACTCCTTAACGATTAGGAGTTAGAGGATAATTCCTCAAATATAACATACAACATGTATTTTGGAAGCTATTCAAGTATTTGCCTTTAGGTGGTCATAGGCTCATGTTGGTGAGCTGATGATGGAAGGTACAACTCCTTAGCGATTAGGAGTTGGGCAATAATTCTTTAAATACAACATATTTCATGTTTTTTTAAAGCTATTCGAGTATTTGCCTTTAGGTGGTCATAGGCTCATGTTGGTGAGCTGATGATGGAAGGTACAACTCCTTAGCGATTAGGAGTTGGGCAATAATTCTTTAAATACAACATATTTCATGTTTTTTAAAGCTATTCGAGTATTTGCCTTTAGGTGGTCATAGGCTCATGTTGGTGAGCTGATGATGGAAGGTACAACTCCTTAGCGATTAGGAGTTGGGCAATAATTCTTTAAATACAACATATTTCATGTTTTTTTAAAGCTATTCGAGTATTTGCCTTTAGGTGGTCATAGGCTCATGTTGGTGAGCTGATGATGGAAGGTACAACTCCTTAACGATTAGGAGTTGGAGGATAATTCTCACTAAGCGGAATACTAACTCAAGTCATTAAAAGCCCCCGCCTACGGGGTCGGGCTTCTAACACTCTCGTTGGTAATACCGTACTTACCTCCCTAGATGCACAATGTACTGTTACTGAACCTATTTTATATTTATACTATACTAAAAAGCAAAAAATAAAATATTTTAAAAATAAAAATTAAACCGCCTTCAAAAATACGCTGGAACTAAAAAGTGCAAAATAATTTTGGTTCCTACCACTTAGGATTTCCTACCCAAACCTTTAAACCTTTTACCCTATTCATTGAAATAAAATATGATTCCTAGGTACCCCACTGATCTCAGTGAAGTCGGTGCCAAGGCACAGAACAACAACAATTAAATAATATTAAGTATACACTTCATAATATTAATAATATTTTGATTTAATTTATAATATTTTGAACGGTATTTCTTAACCCTAAAATAATAACTAACCCTAAAATATGAGTGTGATGTAGCCTGTGGACGTATTTGTCTTGGCACCGACTTCACTGAGATCAGTGGGGTACCTAGGAATCATATTTTATTTCAATGAATAGGGTAAAAGGTTTAAAGGTTTGGGTAGGAAATCCTAAGTGGTAGGAACCAAAATTATTTTGCACTTTTTAGTTCCAGCGTATTTTTGAAGGCGGTTTAATTTTTATTTTTAAAATATTTTATTTTTTCTAACTGACACGTAAATAGAAGAGCATTGAAAAAATTACAGTAGAACCACTAAATTGGAACTTATAACTTGTATTTGAGTAGTTTCACAAAAGTATTTATTCGCAGTAATTTAAAAGAGGGCCGCACATTTATTTTATTACGACTTTGTGAGCTGATGTCTCGAAAACGGTTTACTAAAAGAAAATTACTTCTGGAAATCATTTTTTTTTAAATACCTTTTCATTGATATCAATCACACGTAGCAATGTATAAGTTGCAGACCATTCTCAAAATTGCGGGAATATACTCGAATATTTCCAAGAATTTTCATGAGAACTTAAGATGAGTAAGTTCTCATTGAGAATGTTTCCATGAGAACTTATAAAAGTGTGTTATAAATAATTATTTTAAATCGTAAATAAGTAAACAAGGCAGTAAATACGAGTATAACTCATAAGGCATGTATCTGGTAAGGTCTTGGCTTGATTAGATTATTTGTTAAATTGAGATTCCCGAGAACATTCTCTATGCAAGTTTCGCAACTTATGAAACTTCTCCTTGTACAATGCTAATCACACCTATGACAAGAAAAATATCATCATGTAGGTACTATAGCGGGCCCAATCCCGTAATTTTGGAGCGGCATAACACAACGGCATAATCCTTAACAACTTTCATTACTGTATAAGTACTTATACATTCCAAGTATATCGGCTGTACCAGACGGACCTACAAACAAATAAAACATGGAAGCCGCACGCCATATTAAAGCCTAACAACTTACTATTTGACCCTCGCCATGTTGCGGATTTTCAGTGACACTAATTTATTTTACTGGCAATGATTACTGTTTGACATCAGCGGCCCTACCGCAAAAATCGAAATTCGTAAATTTTGAGGATTTGTCTCTCTCACTCTAATGACACCTTCGTTTGAGTGACAGAGAAACATCCTCGAAATTTACGAATTTCGATTTTCGCGGTAGTAGGCCAGGCGTTGAATGTCATCGAATGTCACCGATGTAAACAAAAAGAAAATTCAATTTCATCATAAAAATGCCGAAAAAGATACCAATAGAAGCAAGAAAAATCGTCTTAAGTACAATAAAATCTTTAAACCAAAGAAAGGACGAAGGATTGAATAGTATTCCATTGGAAAATGTTTTGCAATTGGTTACTGACATGACATCACATTATTGCCATAGGTAAACTGTTTGTAGCGACACTGTGTCAGGGTCAAATAGAAAGTTGTTAGGCTTTAAATTGCCTTTCAAAAACGGTCCTGAATTTTAGTTGACAAGTGTCACCCCCTCTTCAATGCGTCACGGTAATGAATTTCAATGTCAACCTATAATAGTATTTTATGCAACAGTTGTTTAAGAGAGGTCAAAAAAAGCGAGTGGCGTAAGTAACAATTTGAGGCGAAGCCGAAAATTGTTAATAAAGACGCCACGAGTATTTTTTGACTCGGTTAAACAACGTTGCATAAATTACTTTTTCTACGACTAAGGATTATCACAAAATAAAACACAGTTTGTTATATGAAAATATACTTTAATTATTTTACCTATATTTTGAGCAAAACATTTCCCGTCAGCATAACGCACAAAAAAGTTCAAAGTGTTGCAGTTATCTGGGCGAAGAATCATGTAATTTTTGCAGATATGGTAATATTTCCCTGTTATTGTAAAAGTGCGATCAATTCGGTTCTTGGTGTTCATTATATGAACCACTAGCGTTTCCTGGGCATCAATAATATTGTAATTTTTTAAATCGTGTAACTCTTGCCGGCGAC